>VMBQ01000031.1:15971-203807 GCA_007657795.1 Dreissena rostriformis | reverse complement strand
TATATATATATATATGTTATGCTTCTATTATGTGAAACGACTCTAATTTAAATAATGTGATGTAATTACCATTATATGTTTGATGTTGATTCGTTTTAATCTTATTCATCACCAACACGAAATTCAAACAGTATGGATCCGACCGGTCTTTGTGTATGAAGTAAACTTCTTTGTAACCATATATGATTCGCTTGTAATAGGGAGCTATACGGACAATAATCAAGCATACGATAATGGTGCGGTTTAAATGGTCCTTATGTTTGGATTCACACAATATTGATACAAGAGTTGCAGAGCGTTGAAAAGGATTTATCATAATTTCCTGTCTGTCTATCATAATTTAGGATAACAGTTGCAAAGGCTGAAGGAATTTTGACCTCATTGTTTGCGCACAATTTCTGTGTATTTACTTACAGCGCCTTTACGTATTGTCAATCTTTCCCGATCGTCAAGCAATTGACAGAAACACTATTTGAATACGAGTTACTTATGCTTATACAAAGAATACGGTTTAACCATTATTTATTCTTCTCGTAAAAATTGTATTCTTAAGATAAAAGCTACTCAAGAACATCATCCGGAAAAAAAATCAACAAATAAAATTGAAAACAATGTTTTATTTGTATTGTATTGTATTTTATTGTATTGTATTGTATTGTATTGTATTGTATTGTATTGTATTGTATTGTATTGTATTGTATTTTATTGTGTTGTTTTGTATTGTATTGTATTGTGTATGCATGTAATTAGTGTACATTGTTTCTAAGAAAGATGAACTCATACAAAATAGGCGGGCATAGATGATATATATTATAATCAGTCAATGGTAACATAATTATCTGCTTGAAACAAATGCAGAGATTAAATCACCATGGAAACAAAGACCGATATGATAATTTCCGTAGCGCTTCTGGCCAATATCTTTGTACAGCAACATTATTGTCAGCACATGCTAAGTGCCAACAACAAAACCACGAGACAAGAGGAATTATAAGATGAAAATATATAACAGTCGTCGTATATTAAAAGTCGCTCGATGCGTACTTATGCGAAATTGTTTTTCAGATTACAATTATTACGGATCAGTAAATTGACATTGGCTATTATGAAAGCAACTATCAAGATTGACGCCATACAGAACACTTTGTCATTTCCAGTTGTGAACTTAATACTGAAATCGTGACGTGCTTCGGCGATAGGGCGAAACTACTACTGAAAGCCATTTTGAACTGTGTCTGGAAGGATAATTTAAATATTTAAGTGTCTATAATTTAGTCTTGGGTGATATGTGCACTTATAGAGATAGTTATATGTATGCTTAATGTATGCAACACTGGCAGCTGTGAAACCGTTTGAACATACACAAAGCTAATACTACAACTGGACTAAAGAAAGTTGAATTTGAATATTAGCGGAAGCAAAACAACATCGGTTATGATTACATCTGATAGTGAATGACTTTGATTTTTTGCCACTGAAGTCTAGATTTCAGAGGGAAATTTGGATATTTAAGTGGTATAATATACAATTCAGCAACTTCCGTTCAGCTTTATGTATTAAAGAACAAGACTCGCTTTTCGTATTAGCTCACGTTAGATAGAATCATGTGTACAATATAAACGACATAATCTGAGATCGTGAAATGAACATGGACCGAACGAAGGTAGACAATTTTTCCGACGCCGATTACCTATACAGGTATTGCCACATTTTTTTTTATTGTTTATCATTTTTTAAGGTAAAAGCTTTTACAGTTTTTTGTATATGTATTTATCAACAATTTCTGTACAAAGTGTCTGTACGTCGAAACATGTATCCAAATGCAGAACCTTACTTGTGAAATATAATACATAATACAACCTATTCTACGCATACTGTGTATTAACATTCGGGATATAGCTCAGCTAGTTAAATACTTATTATATTAAGGTCGCCATAAATAATATAAATTTAGCTAGAGATGTAATATATCCCAATAAATGGCTTACTTTCAAAACACAAAACATCCCGAAATCAAATAACTGTAACGATGCACATTAACAAGATTTAACTATATTAATGTTTACCTACAAGATAAGTATTGATGCAAAGCATCAAAGGGCGTCGGGAATTTCAGTGTAAAAGGCACTCAATGAAGTTACATATAACGATTTTGTTTCTACTGTAAATATTAATACTTTGGCCGATTATTTAAAAAAAAATAGAAAAAGATACTGGTATAACCATTATCTATGATTTTGTGTTATAACCCCCAAATAACCATTATCTATGATTTTGTGTTATAACCCCAAATAACCAGTATCTATGATGTTGTGTTGTAACCCCCTAATATTTCATAGTTCATTTTATTTACATTGGTTTCCTTTGTTTTACTGGCATCCGTGTGCAGTGTTCATAAATGGAACAGAACTGTGTAGGTTTTAAAAATCTGCTTCATCTTGTTAGCGTAATTTCATATTTTTCTCAACTTAAAGGGGAGATGATTCGGAACTTATTCTTACGTTGCTCATTTACGATAGGGGTTGAGTACTCATTGATATGAAAACACTGTAAAAGTTGTAATGTGTTAACGAACCCCCCCCCCCGCCCTCTCACACATATAATTCATGGGCATAATAAAAACAAAACAATTGTTGCAATAAAACAGCATATTTATTTAAACCAAAATGTCTACATCAAAACAAAAAGTTAACATAGAACAGAAATAAAAAAAATTGATTTGATTCTACTGGGGTTCGAACCTTGGACCTGTCACATGTGAAGCGAGCGTGCAACCACTACACTACGGAAATGCTTGAAAAAACTAAGATATTAATAAGTGACTGTTGTGCAACGGTTATCAATAAAGCAATCATTCTATACATAGATGGTGACGTCACTACGTTAGTGTCAGTAAGACCGGTGTGTATATAATGATAAAGCAATAAACCGTGTAATCGCTGTCGTCTTGTAAAATTGAAGAAAATACGCGTTAACCAAAACTCGAACAGCAAAAGCCTGCGCTATTGTTAGAAAAAACACAAAATAAATATATTTTGATTATGTTTTGTTTTTAATACAAAGCAATAAATCGTGTAATCGCTGTCGTCTTGTAAAATTGAAGAAAATACGCGTTAACCAAAACTCGAACAGCAAAAGTCTGTGCTTTTGTTAGAAAAAACACAAAATAAATATATATTGAGATTATGTTTTGTTTTTTATACAAAACCAGAAAGTTTCACTGGTTCGCGTATTTGCCCAGTCCCTGTGATCTTTTATTCTTGCCCAGTCCTTGGGATCAGTTATTAATTAAAAGAATTAGCTTTGCATTATTGGCAAAACATGTTGTAGTAAATGTAATAGGCACAAATGCAGTACTTATTTACATTAATTTACACAAAAAATCACCACTATGCAAAATTTTCTGACAACAAAAATATAAACATTGATCCGTAAAATAACTTCTTCTCCCATAAGCAAAAAAAAACGTATTACATACTAGTCGCCGTACTTCAGTGCGACGCCAATACACCAATTGATTTACATTTTTTATGTCCAAATAAGTTTTGAATTTCGAACTGCATTTGCTAGTCTAGCAGGTTTATTTTTAATTTACCTTCGTTATATTAAAGTATATAATGCGACTTCTAGAGCAGCGGACACATATGATAACGTAACACACATGTATTTACTTTTTAATCAACACCGAACGAGTACCCGATTTTTCAGGAAAAGGGAAGCTAATGCAGTACATGTCATGTTTGTCAAAGGTTGTGAATACGATCTGGTTACACTCGAGTGTCGAATCAAACTCCTTAAGCAGCGGACAATTTCCGTAAAGCACTTGTATGACATTTTAATAAACACTTTGCCAGTCCTTGTTTTGTCTAGTACAAAGAGGAAGCCAATGCAGTTAATATTAGTTTTGCATTGACAATGCGATTTCTGACATATTTAGATCGTACTTGGCTGGATGGTGGAAATACTACATTAGAAAGGTGCCGTTTAAAGCGCGTATTCGCAAATTGCATTTCGTAATAGGATTGAACTGTGAGCCCTACCAATATGGTTGTATACGTGTAAGCAAACACTGTGATATTGTAAACGGTTGTTTTAAAGTGCGCGAAAGTTAGAAGTCATCGTTGCGTGGTTGATAATTGAGGAGTTTGAAGCTAGCTTGCGCGTTTATGCAGTAACTTATTATACAAGGGGGAATGCTTTAATGTAGTAATAATACAATATTTATACAGCGTGATGTGTATATAGGTTTTAGTTGAATACAACCTTGTTTCATAAGGTGTTTAATTATATCGCAATCATTCAAATCAGGTTCAATATGTGGGATAGATATGAAATTGCCAGATTCTTTACTTTTGTAAACACCAACTTGTATTCATCATAAAAGCCATTGCAGATAAAATGTTTAAAATGTGTTTTAATATGCATACATTTCTTGCAAACTATGTACGTTGTGGAGTGGGATGCTATCGACACTCACATACCTATTAACGAGGATTATAGCCTATATAGAACGGAAAAACAAAACAAAAAAAACTTGCATTCATCATTAGGGTTCCGTAGGAACTCGGCGATTTCGTTAGCCCATGACGTATTTATCTTAACGACAAACTATTGATTATCAATTGAAAATGTTTTTATATACAACACCTTTTGCTTGTGCTTAGTGCGGTATAATTGATACAAACGGTGTCGTTCACATAATATTATAGGTATATTGAATCTTTGCCTCTTTCGCCATGAAAACAACGCGTTAGTAAAAGCAAGATACTAGCTTATTTGTGGATGAGACATTTCATGACCGTGATCATACACTGGACGACACTTGATGGATCTAATGCGAAATCCCTTAAGCGTACAATTGAAGATTGCTATTATTATGGATCATTAAATGGACATCTTTCTTAACAAGGTAATGTTAAGGACTAAAGCTGGACACTTTCACATTGGTGAACGTCATATTTAAATGGTTAACATTGCATTTTGTATCGTGCAAGGCGATATAGAAAACGCATGTGGCATTTTGTGTGAACCGTGTCGAGATAGATATTTCACGTTTTGACGTTCGATATTTAACTTGAAGTGATAGTTGCACGTGTATTGATGTGTTGTTTATTGATTGCATATGCTTCATTGAATTTACTAGCTCAATTTATTGACGCAATGATATTGGTTAGCGCCTTTGGAATGTTAATTGTTTCTATCAATTATAACTAGTGATGCGTGTTTGATATCTTAACTACGAAGTGACATATTGAACTATTAACGAACTCAACACCATATCGGTTGCGTTACATGCTTATAAATGGCTCTTTGTTTAGTATCATTCCGGATTTCAAAGTGATAATATTGTAGTATGGTATAATTTATATACAATTACACGTATTGTCAAAAGTGCATTAACTACAATTTAAAAATACCAGGATTGGATCACTGATTCGGACGGAACGTGAATTTCGTGTTCGTAACTTGACAGGATTGTGGGTTCATGCTACAAAGAACCTGATTTGAAAATCGCTTATCGATTACAGAAAACCTTTCAGAAGTTGACTTCGTTAACATGTATATGGTGTTTGCTTAAATCAAACTGCGTGATGTGTAATTGGCGTGTATGGGCGCTTAGCGTGTATGCAAATACAGTAAATTTTTCACTAGTAACATGTTGTATAATATGCAGATTGTTATGTTAGTAATATGGACACATATTGTACTGACAATCTTGATACATCTACAATTTGGACTGACAATACAGACGTACACAAAATATAATGGTCAGAATTTGAAGAACAGTTTACTACTTATTTTGTAAAATTATAAGTGTTTTATTCAGTTTATATAATGGGTTTAAAGTCAACTTTGAGGTTTAATAACGTGTTTTTGTAATCATTGACTCAAATGTGAATACGATACCATTGGCAATCATTTCGGAATCGTAAGGTGTTAAATATATCAATGACAGTTAAGAAGGTTGTTATGTATACGTTAAGTTAGTTTTCTATTCACGTGCAGCTTATTTACGTGTTGTAAATACAACTAAATGAGCTAAAGCAGATTAAAGCAGGTCCAACATGATCGACATACACAGGCCAGATCAGACATATTATATTCGAATTGTTATATGTAGAAGCAAATTAATTACAGGGCATTCTGACAAAAACCAAAACACACGTAATATAAAATTTATTCGACAGGAATGTTATTCGTAGTCGTGAAGTCTCTGAACGAATAATTGCAGTGCTGATTTGAATAAGATTCTTAATTAAAAAATCCTCGTTATTCTAATGATACCTTCCGATACCTCCAGATACCAATCATCGCGGTCTATATCAGTGCGATACATGGCTTGCTAATAAGGACACTCGCAGCAATTGCTGGTGTCTTTTAGCAAAATTGTGGAAACGCGGAATTTAAGTGCGCCGCAATAATGTCTAAAGGACGCCTCTTAATTGAACTATGCTTGCAAGTGATACCAATGTGTATATTTATTGGAAAAACCGCGTCGTTTAAGAAGCCATTGTTAATGTATTAACTTAATTATATCAAATTCATATTATCATGGTTAATATACAGAATATACAGATATATTTACCTTGAAGTATACGATGACACACTTACTTAATGCAAGTGTTTTGTAGACCGTATTTTCTATCAAATTTAAAGCGGCTTTAACATTGAAACTCTTTAGTCGGTTGGTAGGCTGGAAAGCAGACAGGCGTCATATACAATGTGCTTTTCTGTTTCATAATTTAGGTACATTTTAAAAGTTTTCTGGACCATAAATATAGTACCTTGCACAAATGCTTCTGGTGTTATATAACAAACTTGTAAAACTGACTCTGCATATGCATTAACCACATGGTCTTGTAAATGAACAGTTACAGACAAAAATTCCAGCCTGGCTTCTACCATAACGTTTAAATGGTCCAAAGAACAGTTTACTTAGTAAAATATTTGCATGGACTTAAATTATTATGGTTGGCCGCTGGAGAAATCAAATCAAGATATTTCAAAAAGGCCCTTTTTTTCTTGACATTTGGTTAGCCAACCAAAGTCCACTCATGCTCATGCTAATAAGCTACTCATGCCTAACAAAATAACTGAAAAACGCGTTTGAATGCGCTATGTTCGAACTGTTAAGATATATATATTTGCATATTTACAGAGTTGCGCATGCGCAAAAAGTGCCGCTCTGCACAATATTGCCAACCAGATCTTACATATGTGACTTTAAAATTGTATTTTTAATAATAAAAAGCATATGTGTGTAGTGTAGGTTCAAAGTCAATATAAACGAACATTTGCACATATGCATGTTCTACTGCTTACTCGTTAGACATTTAATGTACAAACAAACACAATGTGCTACGTGTAGTTTTTAAATTATATTCAGAATGGCCCACTGTCATTAATTTTTGAATGTATTTTGGGTTATCTGGGAAAAACATGTACACACGGACGATGTATTAATTGTATTGTTTTGTGTATATATTCCACAATGTACATGTATCGTATGGAAATATAAACATACTTAATTTCGTCCTGAATTGCTACTACAGGAAATGTGTCATGCTTTATATTCACAAGTAGTACATGCAGTAGATGGTTGATTGATTTAATATATATTTTAAATACAGGAAAACTGACACGCATTAATCATTACAATACA
This sequence comes from Dreissena rostriformis, assembly GCA_007657795.1. NCBI lineage: Eukaryota > Metazoa > Mollusca > Bivalvia > Myida > Dreissenidae > Dreissena > Dreissena rostriformis. The sequence continues at coordinate 196,144 of VMBQ01000031.1, read as the reverse complement.
AAATTATTGTAAATATCCACCAGTCATTAATGCATTTACATGTTCTATACAGTATAGGGAAGTACATACAACAATACACAAACACAATATAACAATGCTTATTCGTCTAATACCTCTAGCCGACTTTTTTATTCGGGATTATCTTTTTGGTAAAATTATAATTGTTAACTGTCGAGTTATAATACGCGTTTTATAATGTATTTCCAATAGGGACTTGTCTTTTTTGACGTTATCTATGAAATTTGAACAAGTGAGAGACTATTCAATGAATGAATATTTTCCGCAATTATACATTTTCCGGGCAAAGTATTAGCATTACTAGTGGTATAATTTGTTAAAAAATTATTTTAATTAAAACGCCATCCATGCAAATACATAACGTCAATTTTAAGTCAACTTACCAAATGTTTGCATGTCTAAATGCACATTGTTTTTGCCAAATAATGATTTTGAGAAACCTCAGATTTTGCTTTCCCAATAGAGCCCCGTGTCCTATGCTATCGCAATCAGATCGCGTTGGATGTGTAAAAAAAAACACCAAATCAACCCCCGACACACATACAATATGGAGTGTGTATTAATATGAGAAAACAAAACAGTCCTGATATTACGCAAATATGTGTCGCGTTCTAAGAAAACTGGGCATAATGCATGTGCGTAAAGTGTCATCCCAGATTAGCCTGTGCAGTCCGCACAGGCTAATCCGGGACGACACTTTCCGACTTAACTGGATTTTCGCTAAGAAACATTCCATAAAAGCAGAAATTGTCGTCCCTGATTAGCCTGTGCGGACTTCACAGGCTAATCTGGGATGACAATTTACGCACAAGCATTATGCACAGTTCTCTCAGAACACAACACATATAATTAAATTGCTGTTCGATTAATTGCAAATACATCTCGAGACAGCACCATTCCATGACTCCAAATACAAACGCAGAACCGTTAATTGCAAATAACTTCCTTCGTAAATATCATTATTGTGCTCATTTTGTATAAAATGAAAACACCTATTAACAATAAACAAATGTTAGTGTCGGTGTAAATGCCATGTATACAAACACACGTTTCTGTCTTGTTTCATAAGATAGAGGGGCATTTTTGTCATATTTAACGAACACAAATATATTCCTATAGAACGCAAGTTAAAGTATGTTTATTGATCTCAAGTTACATATATATTTCACGTGGAACCGATTTGATGCTAACCCATGGGATCTCCATTTCTATTAATGATAATTTTAATATCTGCTGTTTTCAAAATTGCAGTGTAAAAGATACATGAGCGTTGAGACGGCAGCTTCGTGAAGCTATGGAATTAATAAATATTTAATGACTGTTCTTGGAAAAAAACCTGCTTGTAAATTATTTAAGGTCTAATTAAATACCAATAAGAACAAACGTATCTAATGTTGTCATTATTTTCTTGTCACATCAAAGACTATTCACGATTATATACTACAGAAAACAAGCATACGTAATTACAATACATGTATATGCATCCCTCTGTTTACCACGTTTGAACAAATGATAAATGAAAAACGATCACGTTGTAATAGTCGATTTGTTTTAAGTTTGCGGTGTCTCAAACAAGACAGACGATATTTATTAAAAACCGCCTTTATATTCGTTTCATCGTAAGCGTTCTTGTTTATTCACAATTACGGAACATAACATAGGTGTTCAATTCCTTTTGTACACGGACTAAGAAGCTGCCATTAATTGAAGTTGCTAATCACCTAGCCATGACTGTCGAACAAGGCCCACATACATAGAGAAACAAAAGAACTTTCAAATTCAAACGTAATTAATGAATTCTTTATATTAATAATTCAGGACCACATGGAGTTTATTTCTAATAAATAAAGTATTTTTTTTTAAATGCTATAATTTACTATCGATGCATATAAGATGAATCAATGAAGACTTTAAGAGTGTCAAACATTCCCATAATGAAACACCCCCAGGTATCGGCTCTGACTGCGTGTTCCGTCATTTAATCCTTAAAGTAATAATGTACTATTGTTGATGGGGTCTTTTTTTCGATTCTAAGTCAATGTGTAATCGATATATAATATTATGTCAGTTCTACATTAATAGGCGACAATTGTTTCTATATAATGCAATAAATACAACATTCACCGCTTGATATTCGCCGTTAAGGCTTTTCAACATGTGGACTTCTTTTTAAACGTGCTAGTCCAAAGGAAACTACAATTTATTAAGAACATGGAATATACAGTTAGGACCATGTGAGGTTAAGTATCTAGCCACGCAGCAACACAATGACTATTGACCCAGTGCATTTAGTGCCTTCCTAAAGGTTTCCAGTCTGCTCTTGGGTAAAAAATTATAATTTGTGTTGTGTACCGAGATAGCAGGACACGAGATAAATCAAGAAGAAATAATCAAGAACCATTTAACATATTTGAAAGTTAAGGTTTGTTAAATTTGATAGTGTGTGTTTACATATGTTTATTATCTATTTCTATATTATCTCGATCTATATTCTCCGTGTAATATTAAATGGTAATCAGTAGCTTTTCATAATACATTATAAACATACAGATACAATTTTTTGTGTATAACTATAAATAGCTCCACGTACCGATAGAATCATTAATTCCCAATGCATGTCTTATTTATCGGTTGCGCTAAAGTGTGGTGACGGTAACAACGATAGACACATGCAATTTCTCGTAAAAAAACTAAATCTAGTAGAGATCATTGTTGAGAAATCACTAGCAATCTGTCGGCCTTGGACACACTTAATGTTAAATGAATTCAATTATTATTTCCTTCCGTCATCCTCGGCAAGAGAAAGCTTGAAAATTGTGATATTGGTGTCATAGAGAATAACTTACACGGATTAGTATAACGCTTTGTGTATATTTGAAATGAGCACACGCCGCTTAATAGTTGTTTTGTATTACAATACCTTATTATTGAAATTTTAAAGTAGAATCGGTATGATACGCGTGACTATGACATAATAAATATTGATTACAAATCAACCGTTCTCGAAACTACTTATATCTTTACAATCATTTCCAACTTTTGACAGATACAGTAGAACCTTAAGTTTCCTCTTTATATGCTATGTGCGCTCAAACTGCTAAACATAATTTCAACAAAAGATAATGAGTTATAATATAAATATGAAGTACGTTGAAGTTAAATCCATATACTTGTTCACAATTATTTGATCTAATTTCTTACCATGTACCTTTTCTGCACTATATTTATTACATATTTTAATGGCATTGCCGTTTTTGTGAAGTGTATTAAACCACTCGTGCCGTTTAGAACAATCTTTTAAATCAAACCTCGTTGGGGACCTAACCAAAGGTTTACATTTTAGATTCATGAGCTATATCTATGATCTTCCTTTAACATACCTTCACTCAATTATCATATGAAGTGATTTAATTTATGCTTGTATCAGGCGCTGTATAAATGGAATTCAATTAGAAATACGTTATTGAACAGAAATATGGCAAACTATGGTTTGTTTTTTAACCAAACTCGCGTTGATCATGTTATAGCACATTAGTCAAATTTAGCGTAAGAGCATTTCTTTCGAAATAAGTTATTTAAGTTACTTTAAATTCCTAAATGCATCATTCGTAGCATGTGGTATTTTCAGATAAACAATACAATACAAACCAATGTCAAATTTAACAACGTTAATGTTAGTATCCACAACCAATGATAATACATAAAAAACGACGTATTTATATTAAGACTTTCATAGTTGAAAATTTAAGTTCAATTCAACGATTTGCGCTTAATACTTTAACACGTTTAAGCACATTGTGTATGTGTGTTTTATATTAACATATACTCGGTATAAATGCATGTTTTCGTAATTAAGCCGCTTGCATAGTGACTCTTTGTTTATTGATGGTTCGGTCGCGTACATTTTATTTAGATTTGGCACGAATCCTGTAGTCCATCTTATCATATGCTCATCATAACATATATTTTACATTCGTTGCAGGCGCCTGACAATGGACTTAATAAACACGTCGGACGCTAACGAGATGGAGGAGCCAGAAAGCCTTAGAAATGTTGCGGTTGTCATGCTGTCGGTGTTGTCCATCGCCGGCATAATTGGAAATGCGCTGGTTCTGTTTGTCTTTACACGGCAGAAGCAAAAACTCAGTTCCACAATTTTCATACTTACCCTGGCTGCGACGGATTTTGCAACTTCATTTCTTACAATGCCGTTTACCATCGCCATGGAAATACTGAGTTACAATGTGAAACACGATGCTATTTGTAAACTGTACCACGTCCTGACGACGACTACCATCCCGTTTTCCGCTTCTGTTATGGTCGCAATCGCAGTGGATCGATACCTGTGCATTGTTCATCCGTTTAAGCATGCGATGACAATCAAACGGGCAAAAATTACTGTTACTGTTTTAGCCGTGTTTTCAGTGTTTCTCGGACTCCCATTGTCATTAAGTTACGGTGTCTATAAACGAGAGGATCTTTCACTTATATTAAATGAATTGCACAACGGGTCTGTTTCACACGATCAAGAATCGTATGTCCATATGGAAACGAACGGAAGAGCAATGAATCACACGGCGTATGTTTCGGGGAGTGATGCGATATTTATTGTGCACACGGGGAGGTGTTTTAAGAATCTGTTAATTTTTGGAGAAGGATTTTTCAATATATACCAGAAGATATATTCTGGGTATTTTGCCAATTGCGCAGTCATCGTCATAATCTTGTACGCAATTATATATCGCTCTGTTTTCACAAGAAGGCGAAAGCGACTGCACCTTACAAACACATGTTGTGGATTCCTGGGCCCGATTCAGATTCCCAACTGTGAAAATAATGAACATGAACAGACCGAGTTTACGATGCTAAACGGGTCCGCAAGAGACAAGTCACCATCTTCTGCTTGCAGCGGGAAACGGCTTCGAGATGAAACTTCCAAGACAGAGCGTAAAGACGTGGATACCAAAAACGGCGAGGCAGAAACGAAAATGGAGTTGAAAGAGCTTGGCACAAACACAGCTGACAGGGAAAATCTTGTTCGACCAAACGGAGTATCCAGGGCCAAACTTGAAAAGTTGCGAATGGCGAATACGAAAACGGCACTGTGTCTATCCATTGTTGCTGCCACCTATATTATTGCATTTTTACCAGCATGGTTGATGGCGCTAAGAATCGTTGAAATGAACGTAGTTGTTTTCTTCATGTATTTCATATATAACGTAGCAAATCCGATCATCTATGCGTTTCTGAATCAGAGTTTCAGGAACCACCTGCAGTCACTGTTAAAGTGCTAAAAGGTGACATTGTACAGTCGCTCCAGACATACTTAACACGACGGCGGAATATACACTTGCATTTTTTATATGAGAGGTTGCTTTGATTCAACAAAATTGATTATGCTTTTGGGATGTGATTGCTTTAAAACGCATTTTTTTAAGGTTTGTGTTTCGTCAAACACTTTGTTCAAAACAAAGTCTTATAAAAAAAGAAAATGTAACCAACGATAAGAAAGGCTTAAGTAAGACTTATTAAGTAAATTACGTTGGCCGCATTTTCATATTCATAGTTTCATTTGGTATATACGCAAAAAACATCTTAACATATTTACTTTAATTCAGCCGTATAGTTGCTATATGTTTTTCAAGACGTTCCTTGAGCAAATAATACTAGACGTCTAAATCCGTGTTTTGCTTCATTACGTCTTTCATTATTTCAGACAATGCCTGAAGTTGTTTATCTCGAAGAATCTTATTATATTAAACCAATCACCCGAGGGCAAAAAAAGCTTTATATCATACTGTTAAAATCCTTTAAAATACGAATCCGAAGAGAATGCGTGTATTCGCTTACAGAGTACACGCGGGTCATTGAAATATCATAGCTATTGATATATTCGGGTTAGTGCAATATACAGGATATCATTTTGTGAGAACACCGCTTTCTGTTTATAGCGACGGTAGTGTGACATAATTAGTTTATAATTTGAACTTGAACAGGTGTTGTGTTTGCCATAATAGTTAAATGACCGCCGTTTAATATAAGGCACTCGTAGTAAGCGCTGTATAAAATCCTTAATAGAATTGTGTTGTATATGTATTTTTCAATTGTTAGTATTGCTTCATTTCGTTTCATAGCGTTATTACTACCAAATACATGTTACCATTTATATCAACGTATATAAGTGCGTTTAGGTAAAGCAACGCGTAAATACTCATCGTTTGTTATAAATATTATATTGTAAAAAGTTCATAATTGACTGAATTATGTTTTACTGGATATGTGTTCCATTTCGTGATTGTCGGATTTAAGTTAGCGCGTGGTTCTAAAGATAAGTGTTATGAGTGTAAATATATATTGCCATAACTGCAAGTGACATAAACATTCATCTTTTTACCCGAAAATAACACGTGTTATTTTAATTGAAATGATAAAACAATACATACACTGGTAAACACATTTGTATAAGAGTATCGCACGCGTTAAACGTATTATGACGCCATAAATCATAATACAAGTTTTGATAAAAGCTTGTCATAAGCATTGTGGAAAAAAATTATATTGTTTTCTCTTAATCTCAGTTTCTTAATCTGTGCATGTATGTTTTTCAAACTTGCGTGTAAAACCATTGAATGCATAAGACTGCGTTAGAGCTAATGACTGTCATAAGGCGATTAAGAATGTTGAGAAACAAAAACATTGTTTATTTTGTTAAAGTTTATGTTCACAGCAATGCCAGAAAAACTAGAATAAAAACAAAACAGTTTAAGATCGACTACCAATGTATATACGCGTATGAAATCGTTGATGTTTTTAGATACATTTGAATTGTTGATTATATTGTGTGAATACTATTAGGTTGTGTTTATTGTTTATTATAGCAATACTGATGTTGATATGGAATACAATTACACTATCATATAGTAAACAGTAGTTTGAAGGTGTGTGGGATAAGACAGTTCAGTTATATTTCGAAATACATAGAGTGTAAAGAAAAGATTTTCATGAACCAATCATCTACTGGTTTCTCATAAATAGTGCTTCAATGAAATGTATGTCCACATGTTTATCTTGTTTTAATATGATCTTTGAAATTGTAAATTGATTAAAATGTTTATTATATAGCGGTATATATGATACAACAAAGGCGAATGCTGCAAACATATTTCACTAACAATGCTTATAAATGATTGTTATCGCCACTATGTAAAGGACAAAAACGACTTGTGCCAGCTACAATTCAAACCTTTTCGAATGGCATGATCAACTATTATGGATAGTTGTGTTAACGTTAAATAACGTAAATTAAAACCAAATATGTATAATTTTATTTTAATGAAACAACATGTGTTCAAATGCAATGACAAATTGGAATTTGTTTTGGTTTAAAGTGTGCTGTTGTAGCTTCCTTAACAAGCATATATATTGTGTTGTATATTAATGACCAGATTCTGTATATGTATATATTAACACATTGTTAATTGTGTTTTGGCAATAAAAGTGTTGTAATACAGTTGCAGTTCTTTGTTTATTGGTTGATGAAATTAAAAATGTATCAAGTTGTCGCAATGAATTGAGCGCTTTTTGAAAATGAGTAGAGTTCTAAGACGTTTAATATCTGCATTGCTTCTATTGCAAGTAATTGTTGTAAACAAAATTGTGATAGTTTTCGTATTCAATGATATAGCGGGCATACCATACATGTAAGATCATGTCAAAATATTGAATACCATTAATAATACATTATACATATTCGTATTTTCGTATGTATACGAAAACAAAATAAAGTATTATTATTGACTGTATTTATTAACTTAATGCTTGATTTAAATAATTTAAAACAGTAATATGCTTGTTGCAACACATTTGACCATAGCCTGTCATTTGTTGATGATTATATAACGTTTTACTCAAGAACAACATGAACTGAGGAATTCCATGCAAACGAACATTCATGAATATGCCAAGCAGGAAATGTATAGAGAAATATGTTAAAATATATACACATATATGCTTTTATTTTGGTCTATGATTTTTTAACAAAACATATACATTTTGAATTAATGTAATCAGTTTTGTTTGCAGTATAAATGTTTCTTATTTTTCGTACGACATAAGTGACATCTCACTTGAAATTACCCTGAATAAAAATGTGCGGCTTAATAATATTTTACATTGAAAACAACTTAAAATAAATGAAATAATGAATGCAATGTATTTCCTGTTTCAGTCTAAACACCTTACAGAAATGCCGAACAGTACTATAGCCACTGACAGATGTCAGGACGATCCGCGTAACGTCGATGATAGCCAATCACCAATCGTCATTCATGTCGCCTTGGGAATGGTAGCTCTACTGTCCGTCTGCGGTATCATCGGGAACGCCTTGGTCATTTTCGTTTTCTCGAGACAGCAGCACAAACTCAGCTCCACTATTTTCATATTAACGCTTGCGGTTACAGATTTTATTGCGTCACTGATTACGATGCCATATACAGTTGTCATAGAACTTCTAGAGTATAATATTTGGTACGATTTTCCATGCAAATTGTACCAGTTCATGAAAACTTCCACGATTCCATTTTCTGCCTTTGTGATGGTCGCAATTGCGTTGGACAGATATCTGTGCATTGTATACCCATTCAAACACATTATGACCATAAAAAAGGCTAAGTACACTGTAGCGACACTGTCTGTACTGGCCTTTATTATTGGAGTCATTTGTTCGTTAATGATCGGCACTTACCAAGAACCAAAGGTGCCAACATGTCGTGTTGCTTCTGAAAACTACAGCCATGTCTCTTTCAATAATTTTCATGACAACTCTACTCATGACAAACAACAAGAAATGGCATACGCTGTCACGTTTTCAAATTTGACAGACTTCGCCAACAAGTCAACGACGACGCAAAATGCAAACATCAAAATTGTTCATACAGGACTTTGTGACACGAACTACGTTGTGTTTGGAGCCAAGTTCGTTGATGTTTACCTCCGTGTATATTCGACTTTGTTTGGGGTATGCGCGTTACTTGTTATCATTCTATATGGATTAACCTATAGGTCTGTATTAGCACATAGGCGTAAACGTCTCAACATCAGAAATAAGTGCTGTGGCCTTCTGTCGAGAGGGAGTGACGAGGATTGCGCGGTCGATCAAACCGAGTGTACAACACTGCAGAACGCAGAAACTTCACCACTTGCGAACGGAAAAGTTCGTGAAAGTATACGCATGAAAGAAACACAACGGGACAGAACTGAAACCGTTAATTCGACAGCGACGGAGCAGGGCCTTAATGGTAACAAACACGACCAAGATGCTGCAATTCGGCCTGGTGGGATATCACGAGCTAAGCTGAAGAAACTGCGTGTTGCAAATATTAAAACAGCTCTAATGTTATCGATCGTCGCCCTAATCTACATTGTCGCATTCACCCCTGCTTGGATGATGGCTCTAAATGTATTGAAAATGAACGTGATTGTTTATTATTTGTACTTTACTTATAACGTTGCGAACCCCGTCATTTATGCCTTCCTTAACAATAATTTTCGAACCCATCTGCAGGCCTTATTTCGCTGCAAATGATTCTGGACAAATTAATTCTAGATTAATTCGTCGAATGCGTGATGAAATGAATATAGCTGTTTTTCTTATGTCGTGATATTTTGTATTATTTAGATCTCTTACATAATTTGAATAGACAAATTGATGATAATTGGGACTCATTGTGTCTTGTGAAATGTATTTATGAGATGACAACCTCATTACGTGATTGGTGAAATATTGTGTAAGGCGTAACATTACATGTTAATCCTAGCTTTGGTCTTAAGCTAGTCAATGAGTTATCGCACGGATAAAACGCAAGTGAGTAAACGCAATTTAAGTTGAACAAACGAACATATTTTGTCTTGCCTATTAACAACACAGTTGTGATTGTATTATTTCTATATATCGACAGCGTTTCTATACGACGTGGAAGACAAGTAAAGGAAATTTCAAATCGGTCCATGGATGCCGGGATTTATAATCAGCCTTAGATGTATACCTGATTATGACATTTTATGACTTATACAACAAACAGAAATATACAAGGCTTTATACTAGAGATTAACACGGAAACCGACCTAATTGTCCAATCGCTGTAGAAAAATGGAAGTATTATTGTAATATGATAATCGTTAGACAGTATGTTACCACTTAAATATTACTTGTGTTTCTTTTAGAAGTCATCGTTGTATGCAATTCATTATCCTTTTCTTTCTAACCATGTCATTCATCATTTCAGCAAGGATGTTTGTAAAACCAAATATTTTATTTCTAGCAATACCACTGCATTTTAGCTTATTTAATCACTTTTAGTAATACCACTGCATTTTAGCTTCTTGAATAACTTCTAGTAATACCACTGTAATTCAGCTTGTTAAATCATTTTTGGACATACCACTGCATTGTAGTTGGTTATAAAAAAAAACATAAACATACTACTGACAGGTCAGAAAGTTCAATCAATTGTTTCCATTGACATTTACATGATTATCGTTTTAAATTCCTTTGCGTTGAAATTAGCCCTAACGTTGATAACTGGTTTTAAGGAAATGCATAAGTAAAAATCTCCAGCGCTAGAGTTCGGTGTCGGCTGAATGCGACAATGATCCAACGTGTATGTGAGTTTAACGGCTACATTCGGCGACGCCGGCTTTACTTTGTGTTTTTGTAAATAGTCGTTTTGCATTGTAAATAATCAGTTGTTTCACGATAATAGGTAGACGTAGTGTTGCATTCATAGATGGCTCTTTTAAAAGGGGGAAGTTTTTGTAGCGGTCTAAATGGTAATATTATCCTTTGTATCATCATCCATTTCAACTAAATGACAAATTTGTTTTCATCGACATACAATTGTATGGTCGAACAACTTCCTGTCAATATTACCTCAACTTTGTTTTATTTTCATATCAAATAAACAACGCGCTTTTCGGAACAATGTACAGGCAAATGAATTTTGTCATTTGTTGTATTAATATGCAAAACATGAACAATACGGAATTGTTTTAACGGAAGGTGTATGATTTGACTGTCAGGCTTGATTTAAACACACCATGCCTATAATATGTCGGTTCTGAAAGCTGCCCTTTTGTAGCCATGAGCATTCATATGTGCATATGTTCATAACATACATGGACGTGTGCATGTATGGTTCTTGTTTTGTGATTGCACAGTTTTTATATAGTAGACACACTTCAAGGTAGTAATATATCAGTAAAATTAAGTGATAGGCATTACTTTTTACGTTCCAGGGTAGAGTAATTTATATGCAAATAGCAAACTGGTTTATGGAATACTTAAAGTTCCATAAATATTGTATTTGATGGTAAAGGTTCACACTAAATAGAACTACAATCTAGTGATCGATATAGATGGTGATCTATAACAATAATCTAGGTTTGAAAAACTTGCTTTTAATGATTGACATCTTTAAAGTATTTATGTTGCTTGCTTTAAACTTGTCTTTGTTCATAACAAAATACTATACAATGTATGATGGGATTTATCTGATTCCTATATAGATTGTGATGCATTTCCAACCCTTGTTTCTTACACATCGTATTGTGTAAAGCGTATAGGTATCAGGGTATTTGATGATGATGACGTTTTTCACGTTAAAAACACATGCTCATTTCTGTTCTCATATAGTGTAAAATCAACATAACAATTGTTGCTATACAAAATGATTACAGTTTTTAATATCAGCCTTGTGTACGTAGCATTGCATGTGTTACTATAAAATGTCGAGTATGCGTCATTTAGATGTATTTAAGTAGGTTCAGTGAATAATACTTTATAATTACAAAAACATATTGAAATAAAAGGATAATTAGGAAATTAAAGAGATTATACATGTATCATCAGTGTTTTGAACTGAAAGCGAAGAATATAAAAGAATTTTCATTTTATGAAAATATCTAATCGTTGGAATAAAATAGCCTGTCAATACGTATTATATATTCTACTCCGAGTTACAATTTATCCGTAGTTTGCAGAAACGTAGCTTTAATAAAAAAAATCTGTAATCATTTGACGCAGATTTCCTTAACGTTTAGTATTTTTCATTATCGTACGTTACATTACCAGTTTGGTCGAGATAAAGGTGCAAACGTGTGTGTGTGTGTGTGTGTGCGTGTGTGTGTTATTTAACTATCATCAAATAGTATTCTTAAAGATGTACTCGATATCTATTGACAGTGATTCCCCTGAACTCTTAATATGTCATGCAATTGAGTGTATTTCATTAAAAAAGAAATAGTAACCAGTAACGGGGCTTCAAAGTGTCACGAACAACGGCTCGTTTGCGCATGCTATGTGATTGTGTTCACTTATTTAAAATAGTGTTATTATTGTAGGTAATGTTTCAGACTTAACATATTTCCTATTCTTACTGATTTAATGTCGATATTGCATGCCTCTTTCAAATTTGAAAGCCAAAATCTACAGAACATGTGTTGTGTTTTATTATCCTCAATGCGTATGTATAACTTCTTTTCTTAAGTGTTACTGCTTAAATGTGGTATAAACTGAATTTGTATAGACTGAACTCGTTCAATAAAATACATACACACTATAAAATAAATTATAAATTTATGTGGAATTAATTTAACACGTCATTAGGTCTAAACAATTGCCTCCTGCATTACATTGTATTAGTTGTGTCCTGTATATTTGCCAAGCCGTCAGCAATATGTTTGTAAAGCAACATACCGTTTAACATGTTGTTGAAATATATAAGACAATCGCCTTTTTAGTTTCTCGTTTTCCTGTAAATGTTGCACAAAATGTACTAGTTGGATTCACACCAACAAAACTTATAACTGCTTCAAGAGCATGTGTACTAATTTGACTGGAATCAACCTTAAGTAAACGAACGCGATTTTCCCTTGCATACTCAATATTAGTGCCAATACCCAGATGAAATAAATACGTTTTTAAAAAAGTTCATGTACTCAGTATCTTAATATGTTTCAAACCTATACAAACTAGTTTTTCAGAGGAAGCCGTCGTTTCAGTTATTACTGAAACGTATTGCATTTAAATTCAAGAGCACCAGAAGACTCGAGTACGTGACATCGCGCAACTGTTGCATATAGCAATTGTAATTGTTATTCAGAAGTATGAGATGTTAAATATATAACGGTATTCGTATATTGAAAGTCGCCCGATTCGCACTGATGTTTTTCAGATTCCAATTATTACGGCTCAGCAAATTGACATTAGCTATTACGAAGACAACTATCAAGATTGACGTCGAACACTTTGTCATGGCCGTCTGAGAACTTAATACTTCAAGTTCTTACGAAATCGGGTAGGTCCTAAGGGGTCCTTGTGTTGAATACAAATTGGTGTTTACACGAGGTAAGAATCTGGTAATTTAATATCTATCCCAAATATTGGACCTGATTTGAATGATAATGTTGTGAATATACACCTTACCCGTAAACGTGGTTGTATTCAACTGAAATCTTTATACACCTGAAGTTGTATAAAATTTGTAAAACAATAACATCAAAACACTTCCCATTGTATATTAAGTTACTGCAAACACGCGCAACGATGCAAACTGGTAAGATGTTCATTTTCCGGTTATTAACGCTAGTTTCAAACTTATCAATTATCCACTACGCAACGATGACCTCAAACATTCGCGCATTTAAATAGCAACCGTTTATATTATCAGTGTGCTAGCTAACACGTATACAACCATATTGGTTGGGCTCACAGTTCAATCCTATAACGAAATGCAGTTTGATAATACGCGCTTTAAACGGCACCTTGTTGTATGCCACCATCCAGCAAACTACGATCTTAATATGTCTCCAATCGCATTTTCAATGACAACTTATATTGACTGCATTGGCTTCCTCTTTGTACCAGACGAAAAAGGGACTGGTGAGGAAATGATTGAAAAGTCATAAAAGTGCTTAACGGAACGTGTTCGCTGCTTAGGGAGTTGATTTTTAATCTCGAATATATAGGGGATATTTGTTCATGTCAGTGTAAGATTATTTGTTATTTCACGAGTTATCATAGAAAATATATGTTCACGAGTGGGGCAGCTACGAGTGAACATATTATTTGTCTATGATCACGAGTGAAATAACAAACGATCTTACACTGAAATGAACACATCTTCTGTTTCTTTTACGCCCCTTTTTCAAGAAAAAAGTTAACAGCTGTTTCCCTTTCGCTGAAAAGTTACCCTTTCTCCCGTGTCATGCCTCAATACATTTCAATACACAAAATGACGTTATTAGTGTTTGATTCGAGCCGAGCAAAATCAACTTTATATTTATCCAAAACTCACATAATATTCTATTTATCCTATTTTTTCTTCCATTTTTACATTAATAATGTTCAAATATCGCATGTTAAGACGATTTTGTTCTTCCGCAGTTGACAAACGCAGATTGTCCAATTTTTTTGAAAAAACCACAAATAATCTAAAAGAAGCACGCGAAAATTTGTTATTTTCACCGTTAAAAATAACAATTTGTTTATTTTCACTGCTGTTATTTCACTGCAGAAATGTCATTTTTTTCATTAGGTATAAAAGAAAGCCAGATCACATTGACAGTGCAACCACCTTTGGAAAACATGATTTATAATTCCATTAGCTTCCCTTTTTACCTTACGAAACAGGGACTGGTACAAAAGCCCTCTCGTGAAAGCAATTAAACAACCGACAAATGTAAATGCTCCACACAGTGTTGCATTCATTAATCCGAAAAAAAATAGTCAAAATATCAAACTGTGAATCTGCAACTACTTTAAGTTTTTGATTAGTTTAATCACAGAATCAATTTAAAGCAATTAAACACCGACAAATGTAATTGCTTCATCGTGAATATAGGTTTCTGCGCTACACAAATGTACATGTACATGAAGGTGTATATTTTTTGCACTCGATCCGCCGCGTATGTATGCGGCGGATTCATTCCGCGAAAGTACGCGAGGTTAATACAGACTCGGCCTCGTTGCGCGGATCGATGCCGAGTGCCTCGGCGATACGCCGCGCGCGGCCGTCGAGTACTAAAAATTCTGGCCGTGGCGAAGCCGTGGACTTTGTTGGTTCCGCGTGGGCTGTACTGTACGGTGTTGATAAAATAGTCGAAAAACGTGTTTTACTTTTCTTATCCGCTGCTTGAAAAGTCGCATTTTATACTCGAATGTAACGAGGTAAATTAAAAAAGATTACTTTTTACATTATTTGATTACGATCGTGACTTGCACCTTATAAATACAACATGTAACACACAACGACTCGAACAGTTAATAAAAGCATAACCCGATCGCCTAGAACTAATAAAAACTAACGAGGGTCTTTTAGTTTTAAACCTAAGTATCTTGTACAGAACATGCAGTAAAATAAAGTGTGAACTCGTGTACAAAGACTTGAAATTAATTTCTGCACGAAGATATGACGTATTCATGCTTGTTCACATACATTGTCGATCTATATAACGCTTTCTTGTATAGTGCACTTCAAGTAACACTGGGCGATGCATATCAGCGATATTATTTCATTAAGAAGTACATTCAAACACACAAAACTATACAAACATTTATTTACCCATTTAAATTTGCATCTAATATATATAAGCAGAGTGGAGATAATAAGGCCGCGGGCTAACGACACTACGAGATAACGTGAATGTATCGTAGGTCGCTAAAATCCAACCAGCTGAGATAACGTTAAATTGCATCGACTGTGACATTTTAAACTTGTCGGATGAACCACAGCATCCAGACACACTGAGGTTGCTACCAAAACACGGGCCACAACCACAAACCTTAAATTGGATGAACCACGGCATCCACACATACCTTTATTGTTAAAATTGGATGAACAAAAGCATCCAAACATACCTTTAAATTGGATGAACCACAGAATCCACACATACCTTTACTTTGAAATTGGATGAACCAAAGCATCCAGATACCTTTACCGTTACATTGGATGAACCACAGCATCCTATACAACGGACATAATCAAAATAAACCTAAACAAAATATCTAGAATATCTGTAGCCATCACTTCACTGACGGGAATAGGGTGTTGTTGCCCCATCAACAGATCAGTGTCAGCCAAAGATATTATAAAATGAATTCTGTGTGATAAATTTTCCGTACATAAATTCGTGCCTTGTAAAAATATGTATCCGTTTTCTCAGCCGGTTGAAATTTTCCCTGCGACTAAGAGAAAGTGTGATATGAGGAAATTAAGACTAAGCGTTAAACAACATTGTGAGGATAATGTCAATGTTAATAGATAGTGGAATGACAATGTTAATATATATTGGAATGTCAATGGTAATATATATGGGAATTTCAATGTTAATATATATCATATGGGAATGTCAATGTTAACATTTATTGGAATGTCAATATTAAAACATATTGGAATGTCAATATATTTGCATAACAATGTTAATATAGGTAGTAATATCAAGGTTAAAACACATTGGAATGGTAATGTGAATATACATTGGAATGGCAATGTTTATAAATATTGGAATGTTAATGTTTACAAAGAAGAAATTAATAGGCCAGAGCATTAGTAGTTGTATAAATTTCTTAACACGATACAAGGCAACAGGCACTCGTTCGTCGCTAATTTTGTTTGCTCAGTCACATATCCTTTTGTAAGTGATAGCACAATCTATTGTCCGGCATAAGGTTGTCCTCTTGACGAAGGCATCTGTAGTGACCGTGGAAGCCTGCTTGCCTTGCTCCCAACCTGTAGAGTCGGTGGATTGTACACAGTGCCACCCATGATGCGGCATTTGTTAGCTCTGGCCAAAGTGAACTGGACACTTGCATACGGCATAACACGTGCCTCTGAAATGGATCGAGAGGCCGGCAGCAAAGCAGTACCAAATCACTAACAATTGCCTACCCGAAATGAGGCACATATATAATAAATTAATCAAAGAGACATTAGGCATTTTCAGCAGGAGGGCGGGCAAATTTTCAGAAAGTTTTTATGACTGAAACAAAGTAAAATGACCGAAAAAGGAATTCAACCTTTTGGAATGGTTTAAATTGTGTACAAATACTATAAATATTGATGTGCGTCAAAAATAGGCATGCAGTCTACTAACTTATGCGATTGGTTCCTCTTTGGTTCAAAGTAATTATTGAGTTATTTACAAACATTAACAACCAGTCTCGTATATTGCCCGGATGAAAACAACAATAGAATTTACTTCCGAAATAAGTATCGTTTATGATTATTGTATCATAACAAGTATTATTTCATAAAGAAGTAAATTCAAACACACAAAACAATACAAACATTAATTTACCCATTTAAATTTACATCTAATATATATAAATATATATAGCAGAGTGGAGATAATAAGGTCGCGGGCTAACGACACTACGGGATTACGTGAATGTATCGTAGGTCGCTAAAATCCAACCAGCTGAGATAACGTTAAATTGCATCGACTGTGACATTTTAAACTTGTCGGATTAACCACAGCATCCAGACACACTGAGGTTGCTACCAAAACACGGGCCACAACCACAAACCTTAAATTGGATGAACCACGGCATCCACACATACCTTTATTGTTAAAATTGGATGGACCAAAGCATCCACACATACTTTTAAATTGGATGAACCACAGCATCCACACATACCTTTACTTTGAAATTGGTTGAACCACATCATCCAGATACCTTTACCGTTAAATTGGATGAACCACAGCATCCTATACAACGGACATAATCAAAATAAACCTGAACAAAATACATAGAATATCTGTAGCCATCACTTCACTGACGGGAATGGGGTGTGGTTGCCCCATCAACAGATCAGTGTTAGCCAAAGATATTATAAAATGAATTTTGTGTGATAAATTTTCCGTACATAAATTCGTGTCTAGTAAAAATATGTATCCGTTTTCTCAGCCGGTTGAATTTTTCCCGCCACAGAAACTATGTTCCCCCCCCCACAACGAGTATTATTTATATCACCACGCGCTGCAGACATGGTGCGATATACCAAGAAAATTAACATGTTGTTCCACTTCTATAAAACTCATTATAAGAAACATAAAACGTAAATATTCCTGTTATTATAATAAGCGGATAATTTATATCAGTTGTGACCTATTATTTAATAAGTGAGTAATACGATGTCGTAAATCCAATATTACCGCCGATACTGTTTGTTTTCTGAGTCAGAACACATACAATATAGTTTGAATGAAAACAAAAATCTAACACAAAGGACGTTCAAAAATACATTAAACAACATTTATATTCATGTAAAAGCGTTTGTCAGGTCCGAATTTATGTTATAATAATAGCTCCATTTTAACACATACTTCAGAAAACAGTCGTTGTATGTACATGAAGTATGTTATTTATGAACGATGTTGTCTAGGATGTGATCCAAAGTGAACAATAAAATATTGCAACTAAATATGGTAACCAACTTTTTCTCCCAAACATAACAACCACGTATTCAAAACCATACCACCAGGAAAATCATTTAGATAATACTCTAACTTATACGTTAGAAAGCAGCTTTAAAGTACAAAACGATTAACCTATGTATGAATGTTTTGCTGCATTACATGGCAACAGTTTGTTGCAGATGTTTCTTCTAGATGTCATACATTTTATTATAAAAAAGTGAAAATAGTTATAAGCTGCGATATCAGGGGAGAAACCTTATTATAGCTCGTTATCCTGACTTTATTACAGGGGACCGATTACAATACAGTTTGACAGAGCACGAGAGCAAGAGACGAGACACACAAACACCTACACAAACACACACACACTCATACAACTGAAGTATCCTCGTGTCAAACCAATCACCATCACAACACACGATTATGTTTGTTACTAAGTGAAGTAATTGGTACCATAAGCTAGGTGGACGTGAGTCATACGCATATGCAAATTGTACCAGTTCATGAAAACTTCCACGATTCCATTTTCTGCCTTTTGAATTGCGTTGGACAGATATCTGCGCATTGTATACCCATTCAAACACATTATGACCATAAAAAAGGCTAAGTACACTTAAGCGACACTGTCAGTACTTGCCTCTATTATTGGAGTCATTTGTTTGTTAATGATCGGCACCTACCATATGGAAACACCAAAGGTGCCAACATGTCGCGTTGCTTCCGAAAACTACAGCCATGTATCTTTGACTAATGTTCTTGAGAACTCTACTCATGACAACCAACTAGAAATGACATACACTGTCATGTTATTAAATTTGACAGACTTCACGAACAAGTCAACGACGACGCAAAATGCCATGATCAAAATTGTTCATACCGGACATTGTAAAATGAGGAACGTTGTGTTTGGAGCCAGGTTTAATGATGTTTACCAGCGAGTATATTCGGCTTTGTTCGGAGTATGCGCGTTACTTGTAACCATTCTATATGGGTTAACCTATAGGTCTGTTTTATCAAATAGGCGTTAACGTCTCAATATCAGCACTAAGTGCTGTGCCCTTCTGTCGAGAGGGAGTGACGAGGATTGCGAAGTCGATCACAACGAGTGCACAACGCTGCAAAACGCCGAAACGTCACCATTGGCGAACGGAAAAGTTCGTGAGAGTATACGTATGACAGAAACACAACGGGACAGAACTGAAACCGTTGATTTGACAGGGGCGGGACATGGCCTTAATGATAACAAACACGATAAAGATGCTCCAATTCGGCTTGGTGGAATATCACGAGCTAAGCTAAAGAAACTTCGTGTTGCAAATATAAAAACAGCTCTGGTGTTATCAATCGTCGCCCTAATTTACATTGTCGCACTCAACCCTGCTTGGATGATGGCTCTTCATATTTTGGACATGAACGTGATTGTGTATAATTTGTACTTTACGTATAACGTTGCAAACCCCGTCATTTATGCCTTCCTTAAAAATAATTTTCGAACGCATCTACAGGTCTTATTTCGCTGCAAATTCTTCTGGACGATTCAATTCCGGTCGAATGCGTGATGAAAGGAAAATAACTATGTGTTCGTCTTTTGTGAATTTTTGTTTTATTTAGATCTCTTATGTAATTTAAGTAGAAATATTATTATAATTAGGTCTTATTGTGTCTTGTGAAATGTATTGAAACGATGACAACTTCATTACGTGATTGATGTGAGGCGTTAACAGTATATGTTACTCCTAACTGTGGTCTTAATCTATGGAAGTGAGTTATCGCACGGATAAACACACGTGCATAAATGCAATTTGAGTTGAACAGAATAACATGTTGTGTCCTGTCTATTCACAACAAATTTTTATTATTTCAATATAACGGCAGCGTGTCCATAGGACGTGGAAGAAAAGTGAAAGTAATTTCAAATCGGTCCATTGATACCGGGATTTATTATCAGCCTTGGTTGCATACCTGATAATACCGTCTTCTGACTTTGTGAACACACAAAAAACATACACGGAATTACACTAGAGACTTACATTTCCAACAACCTAATTTGGCAATTTCTGTAAAAAACGTGAACAATATATTTTCATCATGATAATTGGAAGACAATGTGTTCGCACGCATATCTATTTATATGACATGTGTTTCTTGTAGAAGTCCTCGTTGTATAAAATGTATTATCGTTTACTTTCTTACCATGTAATTTTATCATTTCAACAAGGACATTTGTGAATTCAAACATTTTACTTCAAGTAGTACCACTGCATTTTAGCTTCTTAAATCACTTCTTGTCATTACATTAAATTGAAGTTTGTAAAACACTTTTTTCAATTCTCTAACGTTTTAAATTTCTTCGCGTTGTTCTAAGCCCTAACGTTGATAACTGGTTTTAAGTAAACACATACGTAATAATCTCCCGTGATAGTGTTCGTTGTCGGCTGAATGTGACAATGATATAACGTGTATGTGAGTTTAACGGCTACATTCGGCGACGCCAACTGTACTTTGTGTTTCTGTAAATAGTGGTTTTGCATTGTAAATAATCAGTTGTTAAACGATGAAAGGTGCACGTAGTGTTGCATCTATCACCGGCTCTTTTAAAAGGGGGAACATTATGCCATTTCACGAATATTAAACGTCATAATAAATTGACTTTGCATACTTAGCATTTACTGTTCCAAAGCGGGGATCCTAGTTAAAATGATTGTATCCTTAATGTTGGTGTTCTGTTGTTAAAGTAGTGGATCGAACAATATTTGTCTCCTGTTAGAGTTTCTAAAGTTTTATCGTTTGTTGTATTCTGTATTTACACTTTATATTAGGTCATTAAAGTACTTTTCTCTTGAAAATGCACATAACACAAATCGTTTCATGTATATATGCGCAAATAAGTATACGAGTGTTTATGTCAAACGTGTTGTCTGTGCGTGTGTTTTAATGTTTAAAGTGTATGAGTGTTCTGGAGTTATTCTTTGGATAGAAACATAATGTAACTCGACTACAGGATGATGGCAATTAATGCCGCCGATCATCGCCGTGTTACTAATGCGGAGAACTTTACTGGTTAGAACAGCTATACATAATATTGAAAATATATGATTGTAAAACTGTATTTTCTCATGGAAATATACTTTTGGTAGCGGTCGCAATAGTACTATAATCATGTGTATCATAATTGTGTTTAATTAAATGACACATGTGTTTATATCGACATACAATTTCATGGTTGAACACCTTGCTGTTATTATTACCTCAATTAAGTTTTATATTCATGTTAAATAAACAACGCAGTTTTCGGAACAATTTACAGGCAACACATTTGTCATTTTTGTATTTTCAATATGCAAAACATGAACAATACGGAATTGATTTTTTATCGGAAGGTGTATGATTTGACTGTAAGGCTTTACTTTGATACAAACCATGTCTTAAATATGTCGGTTCCGAAAAAGCTGCTCTTTTCTAGCAGTGATAAATCATGTGTGCATATGTTCATACTATACAAGGACTAATGACTTATTGTTCTTGTTTTGTGATTTCACAGTGTTTATAGAATATAAACACTTCAAGCTAGTAGTAGATTAGTAAAATTGAGTGACATGCATTACTTTTGATATAACACGGGTAGAGTAATGTATATGCAAATATCAAACTAGTTTCTTAAATACCTGAAGTTCCGTAAATGTTTTAGTTGATGGTAAACAGTCATACCGATAAATACTGTAACTTATATAATACATAAACATGTTGGAAATTTAGCAATACTCTAGTTGTGAAATACTTGCTTTAAAGGATAAAGATATTTAAAGCAATTATGTTCATTTCTTGAAACGTGTCTTTATTTATAAAAAAAAAGAATCATACATGTTTTATGTGATGACGCTGATTCCTATATAGGTTATGTTGCTATTGCAATACTTTATCTTACACAACATATTATTTTAAGCTTATTTGCATCAGAGTGTTTGATGATGACGATGTTTCCCCCTTAAACAGCACGTGCTAATTTCTTTACTCATATTTTGCATCATGAGCATAACAAGTGCTACTATAACAAATGATTATGAGTTTTTTCTGACAGCCTTGTGCACATAAAATGCATATGCTACTCTATAATGTATATTAGTAGTTACAGTGAATTGTGATCCATAATTACAAGTTAATATTGACATAAACGGTAAGGTAATTTTTGTATTATCAGTTTTGTGAACTGAACACGTCGAGTGTGAGGTAATTTTCATTTCATGCAAATATATCATCGTTGGAATGGAATAACCTGACAATAAGTGTTGTATATCCCACTCCGAATTATGTTTTAGCCGTAGTTTGTAGTTATTCAGCTTAAGTTTAAATGCGAATCTGTAATCATTTGACTCAGATTTCTTTATCGTATAGTATTTTCGATAATAGTACGTTACCCCACCAGTTTGGCCAAGATAAACGTGTGTGTGTGTTTTCAAATATCGAAGTATTCTTAAAATTTAAACGATATCTCTTGAAGATGATTCCCCTGATCTCTTCATAGTGCATGCAATATATTAGTGTATTTCGTTAATAATTAAATAGTTACCAGTAACGGGGCTTCAAAGTATCACAACCAACGGCTCGCGTTCGCATGTTAAGTGATTGTGTTTGCTTATTTAAATAGTGTAATCAGTGTAGATTTCTTTCCAGGCTGAAATGATTTCCTCGTCTCACTGATGGTATGCTTCTTTGAAATTTGAAAGCAAAACGCTACACAAAATGTGATGTGTTTTAGTATCCTCAATACGTATGTATAACTGCTTTTCATAAGTGTAACTGCTTAACTACAATATACACTAAATTTTGTATAGACTGAACTCGTTCAATAAAATACAGACACAATATATTATGGAATTAATTTACCACGGCCTTTAGTCTAAATAATTTCCCCCTGCATAATTAGTTGTTCCCTTATCTTGGCCATGCCGTAACCCATATCTGTATAGCAACATCACCGTTTCAGTTTTCGTTCGTTTGTAACTGTTGAACAATATATTCTAGTTGGCTGTAATCGCACAACAAAACTTATAACTGTTATGCTTCAAGAGCAAGTGCACTAATGTGACAAGATTAAACATTTAGTAAGTTAACGCGATTTTCCTTTGAATACTCAATATTATTGTCAATACCCAGATGACACAAATACGATTCGAAGAAAGTTCGTGTCGGAAGTATCTTAACATATACACATACTAGCTTTTCAGAGGTAGTCGTCGTTTCAATTTGTACTGAAACGTATTGCCTATTAATACAAGAGCACCAGGAGGCTCGATTAGGTGACTTCGCGCACCTGTTACATATAACAATGCTTCACAAAACTCTTTCAGAAGGTAAATAATGTTTACACCCGCTAGTCCTTTATTTCTGGCGAATTGGTATACTAAGCATTGCGAACAATAAAGTAATAATAAGTAAATGCAGTAAAAGTAACAAGTTACCTCTCTGGTATATAACACTTAACGGCAAGATTGTAAACAGCATTGCTGCAAACGAGAAAGCTAATTAAAATACTTGACAGGTTTTAGAAATGTGTCGTACCACGTAAAAGACGCTGCAATCTCTACCGAAATATGCATTTATTAGCATAGTAAGTTTTGAAAGACAAGTCGAATGTTTAATTATGCATGTGTAATGTTTATTAATTATGTTCTGTTTGGCCTGTATCCTTAGTTCTGTAGCGTATCGACCATGACTAACTTGCCTTAAACTAAATACAATCAGATGTAAAATGAATATTTGTGCTGATAACTAGTGTTGCATTTTGCATGTTTCATGTTAATTTTAATTTAAATCGATGAACGCTAATTAGACCACATATGCTATCTATTAAAGGGGAACCAAGTCAATTACAGCGTTCACAACTAGTATACTACAGTCCTAAGATGTCCGAAAAGGGCTCATCAGGGACGAAACTTACCGCCTAGACTAGATTTTCGTTTAGAAGAGACTTTAGTTAAAAGAAAATTGTAATAAAAGCGAAAAGTGTCGCTCCTGATAGGGCTGTGCACACTAAACAGGCTAACCTGGGACAAACCATACGCACATGCATTAATCCCGGTTTTCTCAGATCGAGGCTTATATATTCGGTATAATAATTAAACATTTGTTCCGTTTCATATTTTCCTTTCTCTTGTTTTTGTTCAGTGTGATTGTACTAAGGTTATATAATGATCACATATGGAAAAAAATCCCTGATTTTATTTCAATAACAGTAACAATCCGATTATACTTGCATTATATCATTGTTAATTATGTTTATAATTAATTATTTTAAACACAATTTAACCTTAAAGAATAACAATTCAAATTAAAAAGAAATAAAAGAGAGTACATGTTGATTTAATTACCAATTGGATTGTTCGATACAAACCAGAGACCCAGATTTTTTTTTTTTTTTTTTTTTTACACAAGATGCAATAAAATCAAACTGCGTTACAGATGCATCGTATCTTTAATATAACAAAAGTATATCGTTTAATGTTCTGGAAGTAAAGGGTCAAATAACAGATGTTGGTTGAGTATGTTTATCAGTAGGTGCAAACAGTTGAACGTGTGCATGTTTCAAAACGTAAGAATGTGGTGATGATTATTCTGTACATTTAGAGTATACTTATTTACCTATAACACGTTTAATAAAGTTTACTAAATACTGACATATATAATGTGTTGTTTTGTTTTAACTGATTGCTGATGTTTGAAAAATGATAACCGATGATTGTATTGTATGCATTACTGTATAAATTATTTGATCTTGACTTTTATCTAAAACATACAGCGTATTACACACACCGAACGAAAAATAAAACAATCATAGCGCGATCGTCTACAACTAACGAGTGTTTTATATTTAAAAAAAAGCTAAGTATCATATGCAGCACATACCATAAAATGAAGTGTGAACTCGTGTACAAAGACTAGAAATTAAGTTTTGCGCGAACGATACGACTTAAACATGCTTGATCACATCCATTGACGTACTATACAACGCTTTCTTCGATATTGCACTTCAGGTAACACTGGGCGATGCATGCTAACGATATTATTTATATCGCAAAGCGCTTTAGACATGGTATGCTATACCAAGAACATTTACATGTTCCACTTCTATAAAATTCGTTATAAGAGATATTAAACATAAATGTTCATATAAAGACTCCAGAATGAGTAGATAAAATATATTAAGGTACATATCAGTTCTGAATATTCATTTTAAAAGTAAATAGAACGAAAGTCATATTTTACCGTAAAGTCAAATACAAAACCCACTTATAATATAGTTTGAATTGAAAAACAAATTTTAATACATAGGCATCCTTTCGTACAAAAATAGACAAAACAAAATTTGTATTCAGCGTTTGGCAGACCCGAATTTATATTATAATAATATAAACAATTTTTTTCACATATTTTAGAAAACAGTCGTTGTATGTACATGAAGTAGGTTATTTAAAAACGATGCTGTCTAGGATTTGATTTCAAATATGGCAATCAAATATGAGAACCAACTTTGACTACCATACATAGAAACCAATTATGCCAAAGAAACAACAGGAAACGTCAGTCAGGTTTATTTCTCGTTCTACTTATGTTTTTATTGAGATAATACTCTTACGTATACGTTCGGAAGCAGTATGAAACAATCAACACATGTACGAATATGTTTGCTGCGTTACGTTATGACAGTTTGATGGACTGGTTTCTTCTTGATGTCATACATTTAATTACAAAAACAGCGAAACTAATTATAAGCGGCGATATCAGAGGAGAAACCTTATTATAGCACGTGATTCTGACTCAACAGCAAAGACCCGATTACAATTCGGTGTGACACAGCACGAGAACAAGAGAGTAACAACATCGACAAACGCAAACTCAACAACGCACATACACGAATTCAAACGGAGAATGCGCGTTTTCAACAAATCACCGATCACAGGATTCGGAGACATACGCATTGGCCTGGTGGTTGCTTAATGGCTTAAACAGATGATTTGAAATACGGTTTTATTTCGTTCCAGACTCTAGTTAATTGTAATTATCACACATTTCTCCAATTTCGCCTATTGGTTAAATTGCTTCTTTCGCAATGAAAACAACGGTTCAAACCCTCTGACTTTTATCAAAGTATTGTCATTTTTTAAACATTCTAATTGATATTTATGGTTTTAAGTCGAGCTTCTACGATGTTTTGATTTCACGAAACACATTACTTGTGAAGCCAACAAGGAGCTATCGGACGTCTGAGAACAATTTGCATAGCAAATTGAATCTGAAAACCTATCAATTTTCACGTGATTGTCACTAACTGATCTATTTTTACATATAAATACCATATATTCCGGTGCTCAAACATATTCCATACATTACCGAGTATACGGAAATCCATTTGATATTTAATCAATTGGACTTCATGAGAATTATAATACAGTTCTTTGTATGGGTTCATAGATATATGCATGTTCCTAACAATCGCAGTCTACAATTTAGATTCACTTCGTCTATTTTACAATTGTCAGCAGGAAATCACTCCGCATGGTTTGAGATAGATTGGAAGCAAAGTCGAACTAACGAACTGTTTCTGAAGAGCTGTAATAGACACGAAAATATAGTAAAATGTTGATTTCTTTGTAAGTACTGATGTAAGTGCTGATGCACTTATCATTACATATTTGATGTTTAAATAACCCAGAATTATATCATTTTCGAGACGAAAATGGTATCTATTGTTAATAAAAATGATCTTAAATTAATTCCCGGACATGGGCAATGTATTACACTGAATTCATTTAAAACTAAATTATCGGTGTTAGACAAAAGCAGCGGTGATATATCCAAGGGCACACATACCAATGTGATAATCGATTACACCCCTCGCCACTATTGTTCTAGAACAAAAGTACTTAGCTAGCTTCAGTTAAAGCAAGATAATAGCTTATTTGTGGGGGCCAAATTTCATAACCGTGGTCAAACATTGAAAGACACTTGATGTTTCTAATTCGAACTCTCTTAAGCGAAAATGTGAAGATAACAATCATTACGGCGCGTTATATGGACATTTGTGCACATCTTTCTTATCAAGGCAATGGTTAGAACTGAAGCTCATGTTGCGCAAGGGCGATATAGAAACAAATCCGGCATCTTGTGCACCGTGTCGAAATAGATATTTCAAATTTTTGGCGTTGAATATTTTACTTAACGAGATAGGTGCATGTATATTGATGTTTTGTTTATTGATGGCATTTGCTTAATTAAATTGACGTGCTCAATTAATGGACGCGATGCTATTGGTAAGCGCCGTTTCAATGTTAATTGCTTCTATCAATTTACACTAGTGATGCGTGTTTAATATCTTAAATACGAAGAAACAGATTGAACTATTAACAAACTCAACCCCATTACATTTGTGTGAAATGTATGGCTCCTTGTGTACTAACATTCTGGATTTCAAAGGGATAATGGTGTGTTATAGTATAATTATATACAATTAAATGTGTTTTAAATAGTGCATCAGCTATGATTTGTAAAAAACAGGATTGGGTCCCTGATTATGACATAACGTGTTTTTATTGCGCGTAACTTGATAGGGTTGCGGATACAAGATTAAGAAAACCTGATTTGAAAATCAATAACATTACAGAAACGGTTCAGAAATTCATTACTTGTACAGGTATATGCTGTTTGATCGAATCAAACTGTATAATGATGTGTATATGCCTGCGCAATTGGCGCTGTACGTGTTTGGGCGCATGTATGCAAATGCAGTAATTATTTCACTATTGACATGCTAAAAACAATGTATACTATAAAAAGTATTCTGTTAGTAATATAGACACATACTGTACTGACAATCTTGATCAATCTATAATTTCGACAGCAGGTTTATTTGGTATTTAGATAAATACTATCTATGTAGACAGGATATATTAACGTTTTAGTATTTTCAAAATTCCAACTCAAAATGGAGAAACGTGGAGAAACGTGCACATAATGCAATAAATAAACAACGTAAAATTCCAGTATCATCCGTACAATTTGTGTATTACAAAAAGTTCCGTAAATTTAAATGGGCATATACGATTTAAACGCGAACATTTCAATGACTTATTTTAAACCAACACATGCTTAAACGAATTAAGTTTAAAAAAAAACATATGACGATTTATTTATTATTCATCGTACTGTTGATGTAAATGGGTTTCATTTAAAACACACAACGATCGAATGTCACTGCCAATACCGAAAAGATTAGAATGTGGGGGATAAATCCGGTTGATTGACGCGTCAAACCTAGGACTAAGCCAAGTATTAATCACTTATATACAAGTGTAACTAATTATTAACATCATACCATTGTTATTCAAGCTAAAAATCAATTAAACAGAAAACACATTTTGTTGAACTGCAATGTAATGTTTGCAAATGCGATGCAAAGCAGTTTTGGTCGTTCTTTGCGTTCACACAGGTTTGTATTATAACCACGGGTCAACTCAGACATATTGGTTCATGAATATGTAATCACTTTAACAATACTAAGACTATCTTTTTTTTTTTTTTTCAATTCAAATTGTTATATTTAATGAGCAAATTAATTACAAGCATTCTGACAAAAAAAATACTCACGTTATATGAAAAATGCCCGACAGAAAGAAATATATTTCGTAGTCGTGAAGTCTCTGAACGAGTAATTGTAGTGCTGGTTTGAATCAGATTCGTAATTAAAGAAATCTCGTTATTCAAATGATACCTTCCGAAACCTCCAGGTACCAATCATTGCTGTATTTTTCAGTTAAATCCATGGCTTGCTAATAAGGACACTCACAGCAATTGCTGGAGTCTTTTAGCAAAATTGTGAAACGCGGAATATAAGTGCGCCGTAATAATGTCTAACGAATGCGTCCTTATTGCACTATGCTTGCAAGTGAATACTAATGTGTATACATATATTGGAAAAAAAGCGTCGTTTAAGAAGTCATTGTTCATGTATTAACGTACTTATTAACAAATTAGGAAGTGTCTATGGTGTGAACCAGTACGAAGTGTTTTACAGATAACGCATATAAGTCATGCATATATTAATCTTGTCACATAATCATGATTGATAAACATAAATATTTACATGTGAAATACATGATGACACACTTGCTGAATGCACGTGTTTTGGTAAGCTTAGTTATAACATATTATTAAGTGGCTTAAACATATTGAAACCCGTTGGTAGGCTGGTAAGCAGACAGGCGTCACTTACAATATTTCCATCTTTTATTAATACATAAGCACAGAGTAGGTTTAAAGTCAATATTAACGATAATTTGTACATACGTATTTTCTACTACTAACTCGATAGACATTTCATGTACGACACAATACAATGTGATATTTGTTTTCGATAATATTTCAAATGGCCGTCTGGAATTAATATTTAATATTTAAGACCATATGGGATAAACATTTACACATTGACGGTTAATTGATTGTGTGGTTTTGTGGATATTTTTCACAATGTATGGTATGCAAATACATGTATGAAAAGATTAGATTGTGTCCCGAATTGTTATTACAGGAAATGTGTCAAGCTTTACATTCACGAGTAGTACATGCAGTACATGGTTGATTGATTTCACATAATACATATCATACATACAGGAAAACTGACAAGTATTACTCATTAAGATATACATAATATTGTAAATATCAGTATAGGGAAGTACATACAACAATACACAACATATTATTAAAATGCTTATTCGTCTTATATCCCCAACTGACCAACTGTTTTATGCTAGGGGATTTGGCCCGCGTCTAATAGTTCTAATTTATTTTTATTTTCTGATCGAGCTCTGATACACGTTGTAAAAACTCTTGCCGATAGGCACTGTTCTTTGTCGACGATGTCTATGAAATTTGAAACGGAATGACCAGTCAATGAATGGCTATTTTCAGTTATCTTCCATTTTTATTTGTTTTCCGGAAAAAAAGTACTAGCATTTCTAGTGGTTATATAAGTTATGGGTTTTCTTTAATGAAAATATAAAAGAAACGCAATACATACAAATACATTTAGTAAATTTTAAGTCGACTTATCAAAAGTATGCATGTCTAAATGCACATTGATTTAGCCGAATAATAATTTTGAAAAACGTCAGATTATGCTTGCCCAGTATATACCCGTTAATTAACTTTAAAATGCTATGGCAATCCGATCGATTTGGATTTGTAGGAAAACCACCAATCAACAACTGACACATAAACAAAAGTCATATTGTAACGCAAATATAAATAAAACGTTTTTCGATCCATTGCAAATACATATCCTCGAGACAGCAGCATTCTATTTCTCGAAATATAAACAAAATACCGTAAATGGCAAATAACTTTTAAACTAGTTTTCTCGTTTGTAAATAATATAATATTGCACATATTTGTACAAATAAAAACACATATTACTTATACAATTGAACAAGTAAGTGTCCCTGTAAATGCCATGTTGTTAAACACAGGACACAGACGTATCTGTCTTGTTTAATAAGAAAAAAAGACACATTTGACCTATTTGACGCAAACAAATATATTCATTATAACATAATTTAAAGTGTATTTATTTATCTCAAGTTACATAAATATTTTACGTTAAACCGATTTGATGCTAACCCATTGGTATTCATTTATATTAATGATACTTTAATTATTCGAAACTGCATTAAACAAACGAGCATATGGTTATAGAGCATTTTCCCATCTGCATCAAACAATTTGCTGGTATAATCAGGTGGAATTTATGTTTGCGCAAAGCAATATCTCAATTCCTTCGAGACGGCAACGTTGTTGCTTGAAGCTATTGAATCAATACATATTAAATAACTGTTCTCAGAAACATACTTGCTTAACATGTTTTGAAGGTCTAATTAAAGACAAATAAGAACAAAAGTATCCACGGTTGTCATCATGTTCGCGGCACATCAAAGACTATGCAGGATAATATACAGCAGCAAACCATCATACGTAATAACAATATAATTACCCCTCTTTTTACCACGTTTTAGCAGAGGATAAATGAAATATGACCATGTTGTAATGGTTGATTTAATTCCAGTTTACTGTGTCTCAGACAAGACTGGCTATATTTAATTAAAGCTGCTTTTATATTCGTTTCAAACAAATCGTGCTAGGTTCGTTAACATGCAATTGGTGTTTAATTCTTTTTTTTACACGGAGTAAGAAACTTGCATTTATTTAAATTGCTAATCATCTAGCGTTAACTGTCGAACAGGGCCCACAAACATCATTATACAAAATAACCAGTAGAACAAATAATCATGAAACATCGACGTTCAGCTCAACTACTGCAATTTCGAGGGAGAATAAAAACTAGTAGGGATCGTTTTTGTGACATCACTTAATATATGTTGGCCTTGAAAACACTTAATGTATCAGGAAGTAATTATGTTTTGCTTTTGTCAACGCCGGCATAAGAACGCTTGAAAATTGTGATATTGTTGTCAGTGAAAATAGCTTACAAGGCTAGGTATACAGCTCTGTGTATATCTGTTATGGACTTGTAAACAAGAACACGCAGCTTAATAGTTGTGTTGTATTACATTAGCTATTTTATTACAATTTTAAATAAGTTACGGTATAATACGCGTTCTATGATATAATATATATATTAAAACTCGTTCTCGAAACTACTTCTAACTTTACAATTATTTTCAGCCTTTGATAGATAGAGTAGTACCTTTACTCCTTCTGTATGTTTTACGTTCGCTCTAACTTCTAAGCATAAGTATTGTAGGTTATCGTTCATGCTGAAATTATTTCCTCGTCTTACTGATTTTATGTCGATAGATCATGCCTCTTTGAAATTTGAAAGCAAAAATAAACACAAAATGTGTTGTATTTTAGTATCCTTTAGTGAGTATGTATAACTGCATTTCTAAAGTGTAACTGCTTTATTACAGTATAAACTGAATTGTGTATAGACTGAAATCGTTCAATAAACCTTGAGTAAACGAACGCGATTTTTGTTGTATACTCAATATTAGTGCCAATAACCAAATGAAATAAATACGATAAAAATAAAGTTCATGTCCTTAGTATCTTACCATGTTTCAAACATATTCAAAATAGCTTTTCAGAAGAAGCCGTCGTTTCAATTATTACTGTAACGTATGGGAGTGTAATACAAGAGCACCAGGAGACTCGATTACGTGACATCGCGCACCTGTAACATATAGCAATTCTGCTAAAACACACTTTCAGAAGGTCAAATCATATTAACACCAGCTAACCCTTTATATAAGGTTAATTTGTATAACAAGCATTGCGAAGAATACAGTAATAATAAGTAAATGTAGTAAGAGTAGCATGTTTCCTCTGGTATTCAACACGTAACGGCACGATTTCAAACAACATTGCTGCAAACTAAATAACTTATTGCAAATACTGGATAGGTTTTAGAAATTTGTCGCACCACGTAAAATACGCTGCCACCGATACTGAAATATGCATTAGTTAGCACAGAAAGTTTTAAAAAACAAGTATAATGTATATTTATGCATGTGTGTTTTCGTATTAATTATGTGTTGTTTGGCTTTCCATTCAACCACTTTAAACCTCACTACTTTGCATCAACCGTTCAATGGCGGTTATCAAATTGTCAATTATTTTAATGTTTAATGGTGTGTTGTATATTTTGTCATGTAGCGTATAGACCACGAATAACTTGCCTTGCATTAAATACTAGCGGATGTAACACGACTGATTGTGCTGATATATAGCCTGGATTTTCATTTTTCATGTAATTGTAATTCCGAATTATGTGATAGAAAATACATAACAGTCTTCGTATATTAAAAGTCGCTCGATTCGTATTTATGCGAAATCGTTTTTCAGATTACAATTCTAACGGATCAGTCAATTGTTATTGGTTATTATGAAGACAACTGTCAAGATTGACGCCAAACAGAACACTTTGTCCTTGCCGACTGTGAACTTGAAACTGAAATCGTGACTTGCTCGGGCGATAGATCGTTAACGTAACTGATATCTATTTGTGAACTGTGTCTGAATACAATGATAATTTAAATACGTTGGCAGTGGTTAAGCCCTTTGAACATAAACAAGATCAGGCTACAACTGGACTTAAGACAGATACATTTGAATATCAGTGGAAGCGAAACAACATCGGTGTTGATAACATCTGATATTGAATGAATTTGCTTTGTCAATTGAAGTCTGTAGTTCAGAGCGAAATTTGGATATTTAAGTAGAATAATACACAATTAAACAACTTAATGGCATATTTATGTATTTAAATAAACGAATCGCTTATCTTCTTAGTTCACGTAAGCTAGAATCGTTTGTGCTTTATAAAGGACATAATATGAGAGCATGCAATGAACATGGACCGAACGCAGGTAGACAATTAATCCATCGCCGATTACTTTTACAGGTATTGCCACATAACTGTTTTGTTTTTATATTTTAAAACTATGTGCGCTTGGAGTTGTTTGTATATGAATAGATATACAATTTGCGCGATAAGTGTCTGTATCCAGGACATGTATCCAAATGCAGAATCTTCTCTTTTTAAAAAACAACATACTTTATATTACGTAATCTGCGCATAAAGTTTTTTTTTCATTTGGGATATTTCAGCCAGTAATATATTAAATACTTTTCATATATTAAGGTATCCATAACGGATATCAAATTAGCTAGCGATGTATTATACCCCAATAAAAAAACTACTAACTTTCATAACATAAAACATACCGAAATCAAATAACTGTGATGTACAAACACTATTTGACCATATAAGTGTTTACCTTATAGAACAATTGATTTACAACTTTTATTTATAAATACTTTTCGAATTTCGAATTGCATTTGACAGTATAGAATTTTCTTGTTTAATTCACCTCGTTGAATTCGAGTATATAATGCGACTTCTCAAGCAGCGGATAAGTTTTGTAAACACGTTTAGTGACTGTTTTTTCAATACCGTACCAGTCCCTGTTTTGTCAATTAAAAAAAGAAGGCTAATGCAATTAAATATCATGTTTACCATGCGACCTGGTTACACGCGAGTATAAAAATCAACTCCTTCAGCGACAAACACGTTCCATAAAGAACCTGTTTGACTGTCTAATCAAACACCTTACCATTCCCTGTTTCCTCTGGTACAACGCGGACTCCAATGCAGTTTATACCAGTTTTGCATAACAATGCGATTTGAGACAGATGAAGATCGCACTTTGATATATAGTGGCAATATTTCATTAGCAAGGTGCCGTTTAAAGCGCATATTCGCAAACTGAATTTCGTAGTAGGATGGAACTGTGAGCCCTACCAATATCGTCGAATACGTGTTAGCAAGCGCACTGATATTTTGAACGACTGCTATTAACGCGCGACAGTTAGACGTCATCGTTGCTTGGTGGATAATTTATGAGTTTGAAGCAAGCGTTTATAACACACAACAAATCAAAATATGAACTCTTGGTTGCGCGTGTATGCAGTAATTTAATATACAATGGGGAGAGCTTTATACAATATAAATACAACGTCATTCTATTTAGGTCGTAGTTAAAAACAACCATATTTTTCTTAAGGTGTGTATTAACAATCAACGGACTCATTCAAATCAGGTCCAAATTTTAGGATAGATTTTAAATTACCAGATTCTTAACTCGTATAAACACCAATTTGTATTCAATACAAGAGAAACGTAGAAACTAGGCAATTAGGTTAGCACTTGACGTATTTATCTGTACCACACAACTCCTGATTAGTAATTGAAATTGTTCAATATACATCACCTTTTGCTTGTGCTCAGTTCTGTATTATTGCTGCACACGGTCTCGTTCACATAGGATAATGTGTGTATGGAATCCTTGAGCAGGTTTAAACCTCAAATACTTTGCATAGACCGTCTCACGGCGGTGACCCCTATTTTAATATTTAATATTATCATCAATATAGTAGTGTTAAATTATAGAAATGTTTTGTATTGCACTGTATCATATTGGGCATGGGACATTGTACTTAAATACAAATTACTCTCTTGATAATTTTACTTGACTTCACGATGTCAATATAAATTATACAGTCAGGTATATGAACAGTTTTGTATAAAGTTTCGTCCTAAATAAGCCTAAAAAGCTTATCAGAGACGATACTCTGAGCCTAGATTGGATTTTCGTTAAGCGGTGACTTCCAGTGAACACAAATTTCTATAAAAGCGAAAAGTGTCGTCCCTGTTAGGCCTGTGCACACATAACAGGTTAATCTGAAGCGAACATACGCACATGTATTAATCCCGGTTTTCTCAGAGCGAGGCTAATATATTTTTGTAATAATTATTAAACATTAGTTCATTTCCATATTTTCTTTTTTCGTACATTTTGAATGTACATAATATAATTAATTATCATGTATGGATAAAATTGTCCAGATGTTATTTCGATACAAGTTTAAATTCGATAATAATTTCATATCCTGTGGATGTTCCTTGTGATTTATAATTATATTCATACATATTAGGTATAAGCACAATTCAACCTTATAGCATCAACATTCGAATTAAAAAACAAAATAAATACATGTCGATTTAATTACCATGTAACTGCTCAATGGTTTGATACAAACCAGAGACCAAGAGTTTTAACTTTCTTAGAAACGATGCAATAAAACTAACGTGCGTTACAGATACCTCTGATCTTTAATAGAACAAACAGCTTTAGAGACATAGCATCATATAGTTTAATGTTCAAGAAGTAAGGGTCTAATACGATATATAGGTTGAGTATGTGTGACTTGTTCAAAGAATAATAATTTGATGATTATTATTCTGTAAATTAAAAAAAAACTTTAAACACTCAATACTACTGCCATATATAATGTAGTGCTTTTTTTTTTACTGATTGCTGATTTGTGCAACACAAAGACAGATGACTGCATTGTATTCATCACTGTATACATTATTTTATTATTATTGTGACTTTTACCTCATAAATACTACGTATAACACACACCAACGCGAACAGTTAATAAAACCATAGCGCGATCTCCTAGAACTAACGAGGGTCTTATATTAAAAAAGCTCAGTATCATGTACAAAACATGCAATAAAATAAAGTGTGAACTCGTGTTCAGAGACTTGAAATAAGGTTCTGCACGAACGATATGACGTAACCATGCTTGTTCACATCAATTGACGATCTATACAAAGCTTCAGGTTACACTGGCCGATGCATGTCAACGACATTATTCATATGCTAAGCGCTGCAGACATGGTGCGATATACCAAGAAAATTAACATGTTGTTCCACTTCTATAACATTCATTATACGAGATATTAAAAATAAATGTTGATATAAATACTCCAAAATGTGTGGATACAATATATCAGCTCTGAATATTTATTTTAAAAGAAAATAGAACTATATGCATATTTTACCGGCGATAATGTTTGTTTCGTTAGTCAGAAGCAAAACCCACTTATAATATAGTTTGAATTGAAAAAAAATAATAAAGACATAAGCATCGTTTCGTACAAAAAGAGATAAAACAAAATTGATATTCAGCGTTTGGCAGGCCCGGATTTATATTATAATATAATAATATAAACAAATGTGTACACACATTTTAAAAAACAGTCGTTATATGTACGTGAAAAAGGTTATTTAAAAACGATGCTGTATAGGATTTTATTTCAAATATGGCATCAAATATGAGAACCAACTTTGGCTTCCATACATAGAAACCAATTATGCCAAATGAAACAACAGGAAACATCAATCAAGTTTGTTTCATGTTCTACTCATTTTTTTTTTAGATAATACACTTACGTATACGTTAGGAAGCAGTATGAAACAATCAACACATGAATGAATATTTTGCTAAGTTACGTTATGACAATTTGATGGAGTGGTTTATTCTTGATGTCATACATTTAATTGCAAAAAAAGCGAACCAAATTATATACTGCGGTATCTGGGTAGAACCTTATTATAGCAAGTGATCCTGACTCAACAGCAAAGACCTGATTACAATACAGTGTGACACAACACGAGATCACATGATTCGGAGGCATACACATTGGCCTGGTGGTTGCTTAATGGCTTAAACAGATGATTTGAAATACGTATTTTTTTCGTTCCAGACTCTAGTAAATTGTTATTATCACAAATTTCTCCGATTTCGCCAACTCTATAAATTGCTTTTTTCACAATGAAAACAACGGTTTAAATCTTCTGACTTATATCAAAGTATTGTAATTTTTAAAAATTATAGTGGATATTAATGGTTTTAAGTCGAGCTTTTACGATGTTTTGCTTTCACGAAACACATAACTTATGAAGCCAACAAGGAGCTTTCGGACGTCTGAGAACAATGTGCATGACAAATTGAATCTGAAATCAATTTTCACGTTATTGTCACTAAATGATCTATTTTTACATATAAATATACATATTCCTCACGAATGCAGCTTACAATTTATATTCACTTTGTCTATAGTACAATTGTCAGCAGGAAATCACCCCGCATGGTGTTAGATAGATTGCAAGCAAAGTCGAACTAACGAACTGTTTCTGAAGAGCTGAAATAGACACGGAATTATAGTTAAATGTTGATTTCTGTGTTTGTATTGAAATTATACTGTAGCCCTGTGTGTGTTATTATTATATTCTATGCTTCTTTTAATGTAAAGGGCATTCGATAAGAAGGCGATGCACTAATCATAACATCTTTGATGTTTGTATAACCCACATTTATATCATTTTCGAAACGGACATGGAATTCAAAACAGTTTGAACGCAAGTTTGGTTATTTGGAGTGTTGCATTGGTGATGATTAAGCAAGCAAGGGGTGGTATCGATTGCTAATAAAATGAACTTGAATTAATTCTTTGAAATGGACAATATATTACACTGAATTAATTTAAACCTAAATTATCGGTGTTAGACAAAAGCAGCGTTGATATATCCAAGGGCACTCCGACCAAAGTGTTAATCGATTACACCCCTCGCCGCTATCGTTCTAAAACAATAGTGCTACGCAAGCGTCAGTAATCGCAAGATAATAGCTTATGTGTGGGGGAGAAATTGCATTACCGTGATCATACATTGAAAGACACTTGATGTTGCTAATTCGAACTATCTTAAGCGAAAATGTGAAGATAACAATTATTACGGAGCGTTATATGGACATTCTGCACATCTTTCTTATCAAGGTAATGGTTAGAACTAAAGCTCATATTGCGCAAGGGCGATATAGAAACAAAACCGGCATCTTTTGTGCACCGTGTCGAAATAGATATTTCAAATTTCGGCGTTGAATAATTTACTTAACGAGATAGGTGCATGTATATTGATGTTTTGTGTATTGATTGCATTTGCTTAATAACATTGACGTGCTTAATTAATGGACGCGATGCTATTGGTTAGCGACGTTTGAATGTTAATTGACTATATAACTTAACACTAGTGATGCGTGTTTAATATCTTAAATACGAAGTGACAGATTGAACTATTAACGAACTCAACACCATTACAATTGCGTGAAATGTACGGCTCCTTGTGTACTAACACTCTGGATTTCAAAGGGATAATGATGTGTTATAGTATAATTATATACAATTAAATGTGTTCTCAATAGTGCATCAGCTACGATTTGTAAAAAAACAGGATTGGGTCCCTGATTATGACAGAACGTGTTTTTATTGCGCGTAACTTGATAGGATTGTGGATTCAAGATTAATAAAATCTGATTTGAAAATCGATAAGATTACAAAAACGGTTCAGAAATTCATAACGTTTACAGGTATATGTTGTTTGATTGAATCAAACTGTATAGTGATGTGTTTATGCCTGCGCAATTGGCGCTGTACGTGTATGGGCGCATGTATGCAAATGCAGTAATTATTTCACTATTGACATGCTTAACATTGTATACTTTAAAGAATATTATGTTAGTAATATAGACACATACTGCACTGACAATCTTGATCAATCTACAATTCCGACATAGCGGGTTTAACTAGTATTTAGATTATTACTATATATGTAGACAGCGAAATGATGTATTAACGTTTTAGTATTTTCGAAATCCCAACTCAAAATGGAGAAACGTGGAGAAACGTGCACACAATGCAATAAATAAACAAAGTAAGAAATTCCAATTTCATCCGTAAAATTTGTGTATTACAAAAAGGTCCGTAAATTAAAACGGGATTATACGATTTAAATGAGAACATTTCCATTACTTATTTTAAACCAACACATACTTGAACGAATTTAGTTAAAACAAAAACAACATATGACTACTTATTTATTATTTTCGTACTGTTTATTCAAATGGGTTTCATTTAAAACACACAACGATCGAATGCCACTGCCAATACCGACAAGAGAAGTATGTGGGGGATAAATCCGGTTGAATGACGCGTCGAATCTAGGACTTAGCCAGGCATTAATCACCGATATACAAGTGTAACTAATTATTAACATCATACCATTGTTATTCAAACTAAAAATCAATAAAACAAAAAACACATTTGGTTGAACTGCAATGTTATGTTTGCAAATGCGATGCAAATCAGTTTTGATCGTTCTTTGCGTTAACGCATATTTGTATTATAACCACGGGCCAACTCAGACATATTGGTTCATGACTATTTAATCACTTCAACAATACTTAGACTCTTGTGTGTGTTTATTTTCAACTCAAATTGTTATATTTATGAGCCAATTATTAACAAGCATTCTGACAAAAAATACACATGTAATATGAAAAATGCCCGACAGAAAGAAATATATTTTTTGTAGTGCTGGTTTGAATCAGATTCGTTATTAAAGAAGCCTCGTTATTCTAATGATACCTTCTGATACCTCCAGGTACCAATTATCGCTGTCTATTTCAGTTAAATACATGGCTTGCTAATAAGGACACTCACAGCAATTGCTGGAGTCTTTAAGCAAAATTGTGAAACGCGGAATATAAGTGCGCCGTAATAATGTCTAACGAATGCGTCCTTATTGCACTATGCTTGCAAGTGAATACCAATGTGTATACATAAATGGGGAAAAAGCGTCGTTTAAGAAGTCATTGTTAATGTATTTACGTATTTATAAACAAATTAAGTAGTGTCTATAGTGTGAACCAGTACGAAGTGTTTTATAAATAATACATATAAGTCATGCATATATTAATCTTGTCATACAATCATGGTTGATTTACAGAAATATTTACATGCGAAATACATGATACATTTGCTGAATGCACGTGTTTTGGTAAGCTTTTTTATAACATAGTATAAAGTGGCTTAACGTTTTTGAAAAGCGTTGGTAGGCTGGTAAGCAGACAGGCGTCACTTACAATGTTTCCATGTTTTATTAATTAAAAAGCACATGTGTGTAGTGTAGGCACAAAGTCAATATTAACGATCATTTGTACATATGTATTTTCTACTACTAACTCGTTAGACATTTCATGTACGACACAATACAACTTACTTTTTTTTTTATAATAATTAAAATGGCCGACTGGAATTAATATTTAAGTTTTTGGACTATCTTGAATACACTTACACATTGACGATTAATTAATAATAATTGGGTTGTTTTGTGGATATTTTTTCACAATGTATGGTATGCAAATACATGTATGAATAGACTAAATTGTGTCCTGAATTATTATTTCGGGAAATGTGTCATGCTTTACATTTACGAGTAGTACATGCAGTACATGGTTGATTGATTTAATATAAAACATATTATACATACAGGAAAACTGACACTTATTACTCATTAAGAAAACACATAATATTGTAAATATCCACCAGTCATTATTGCATGCACATTGTCTATTGTATAGGGAAGTAAAACAACAATACAAAACATATTTTTAAAATGCTTATTCGTATTATATCTCTGACCAACTGTTTTATGCTGGGGGGGGGTGGGGGTTTGACACGCTTCTTATAGTTTTAATTCATATTTATTTATTGATCGAGCTCTTATACGCGTTTAAAAAAATCATTGCCAATAGGCATTGTTCTTTGCTGACGATGTATATGAAATTCGAAACGGAGTGACCAGTCAATGAATTGATATTTTCAGTAATCTTCCATTTATTATTTGTTTTCCGGAAAACAATACTAGCATTTTCTTAGTTATGGGCCTTTTAATGCAAATATATAAGAAACGCAATACATACAAATACATTTAGTCAATTTTATGTCGACTTATCAAAAAAATGTATGTCTAAATGCACATTGTTGTTGCCAAATAATCATTTTGAAAAACGTCAGACTATGCATGCCCAATATATCCCCGTTTATTAACTTAAAATGCTATGGCAATCCAATCGCTTTGGATTTGTAGGAAAACCACCAATCAACAACTGACACATATACAACAAAGTCCTGGCGTAACGCAAAAATAAATACATCGTTATTCGATTGATTGCCAATACATCTCCTCGAGACAGCACCATTCTATTTCTCGAAATATAAACAAAATACCGTACATGGCAAATAACTTGTAAACTAGTTTTCTCGTTTGTATATACCATTATATTGCACATTTTGTACAAAATGAAAACACATATAAATAATAAAATTGAACAAGTAAGTGTCCCTGTAAATGCCATGTTTTAAAATACAGGACACAGACGTATCCGTCTTGTTAAATAAGATAAATGGACACATTTGACCAATTTGACGCAAACAAATATATTCCGTATACATAATTTAAAGTGTAGTTATTTATCTCAAGTTACATAAATATTTAACGTTTAACCGATTTCGATACTTACCCATGGGTCTGCATTTCTATTTATGATACTTTAAACATCTGCTTTGTTCGGAACTGCATTATACGAAAAACAAACATCTGGTTAGAGAGCATTGTCCTCTCTGCAACAAACCAATTGCTGGCATGATCAGGTTGAATTTATGTTTGCACCAAAAACAATATCTCAATTACTTTCGAGACGGCAGCGTTGGTGCTTGAAGCTATTAAATCAATACATATTAAATTACTGTTCTTAGAAACAAACCTGCTTGAACTGTATGAAAGGTCTAATTAAATACCAATAATAACAAAAGTATCCACGGTTGTCATTATGTTCTTGGCACATCAAAGACTATACAGAATAATATACTGCAACAAACCATCATACGTAATTTCATTATAATCATCCCTCTGATTACCGCTTTTGAA
The DNA here is from genome assembly GCA_007657795.1 of Dreissena rostriformis. Taxonomy (NCBI): domain Eukaryota; kingdom Metazoa; phylum Mollusca; class Bivalvia; order Myida; family Dreissenidae; genus Dreissena; species Dreissena rostriformis. Next base: position 153,407 of record VMBQ01000031.1, on the reverse strand, counting down.
CAGAGGATAAATGAAATATGACCATGCTGTAATGGTTGATGTAATTTCAGTTTACCGTGTCTCAAACAAATCCGGCTATATTTAATTTAAACCGTTTTTATATTTGGTTTCAGTTGTGTCGTGCTAGTTTAGTCACCATGCCATTGGTGTTTAACTCCTTTTATACACGGAGTAAGAAACTTGCATTTATTGAAATTGCTAATCATTAAGCAATGACTGTCGAACAGGGCCCACAAACATCATTATACAAAAGAATTTTTAATTGCATACATAATTACACGTATTGCAATATTTATAATTCACGACCCCACATAGTTTTAATTCCTACTAAATACAGTTTATTTTAAAATACTAGAATGTACTATTGATGTATATTTCAAAATACTAGAATGTTCTTTTTATGCATATTAGATGAAGCAATGAAGCTTTTAAGAGTGTCAACTTTCCCCATTACGAAATGCTCCCAGGTAATCGGCTCTGACTGCGTGTTCTGTCATTTAATCTTAAAGTAATAATGTACCTTTGCTGTTGAGGTCTGTTTTTCGTTTCGAAGTCAATTTGTAATTGATGTATGATGTTCTGTCACTTCCACATTAAATAGGCAACACATATTTCTATATAATGCAATTAATATATCTTTCACCGATTAATATTCGCCATTTAAGCTTTTCATCACATGGACTTGTTTTTAAACGTGTTAGTCCAAAGGAAACTCAATGTTATTTCGAAGCAACACATACAGTAAGATTTATGTGAGTTTAAGTGACCAGCCACGCGGTAACAAACTTACTAATGACTGAGGGCAGTCAGTGACTTCCTTTAGGTTGGCATTCTGCTATTGGGTCAAAACAAAGTCAATATATGTTGTGTACTGAGATAGCAGGACACAATATAACTATTTACATAGCAGTAGAAGAAATAATGAAGAACCATTAAACATCGGCGTTCAGCGTAACCACTGTTATTTCGCGGATTAAAACTAAATCTAGTAGAGATGATTGTTGTGACATCACTCAAGATATGTCGGCATTGGATACACTTAATGTAACAGGAAGTAAATTATTATTTGCTTCCGTCAACGCCGGCATGTGAAATTTTGAAAATTGAGATAGTGGTGTCAGTGAAAAAAGCTTAACAGGCTTGGCATACAGCTATGTGTATATATGATATGGACTGTGAACAAGAACACGCAACTTCATAGCTGTGTTGTATAACAATAACTAATTTATTAATTGTTTTAATTAGTATAAGTATAATGAACGTTCTATGACATAATATATATCGATTAAAACTCGTTCTCCAAACTACTTCTCACTTTTCAATCATCATTAACCTGTGAGAGATAGAGTAGTACCTAGAGTCCCTTCTGGTGAGAGATAGAGTAGTACCTAGAGTCCCTTCTGTATNATTATCTTATATAATATCAATAGGTTGCCAATTTCATAGGTTATTAATAATTTTTATGCAATTAGAGATTTTTCAGTTTTAATGAAAAAGTACATGTTATATAATGGTGAATAAAATCAAAACAAGGCCGGTGACCCTATGTTTTTTTTTCATTTTTCATATAGTATTTGTATGTAGTACTTGAATATAAATTTTGAGCAAAAGTTAAAAGATGGAAAAAAATCAGCAAAACTGCAGCAACACCCCTTAATATTAACAAGAAGAACGATAAGTTTAATCCGTATGATGTTTCAAAATAAAGGAACATAATTGATATGATCTCGCTTCTACGAATTGATTCCTGTCCCTCACTATATGTATTACATATCTAAATGGCATTGCCGTAATAATGAAGTGCATTAACCGACGTGTGCCGTTAAGAGTAATCTTTTAAATCAAAACGCATTGGGGACTTAACCAACAAGTATGCATTTTAGATGCGTTAGATATATATATGATCTTCCTTTAACATACCTTTAATAAATTCTCGTATGAAGTGATTTAATAAATGGTTCGATCAGGCGCTTTATACATGGACTTAAGTTACCAATACGTTATCGAACAGATATATGACGCACAATGGTTTTCTTTTCTTAACCGAATATAAACTCGCGCTGATCATTTGACAGATGAATAGTCAAATTAAGAGTAAAAACATTTATGTTGAAATAAGTTATTAAAGTTTCTTTAGATTCCTAAATGCATTATTCGTTGCATGAGTATTTTTTGTTTAACAATATAATACAAAACAATGTCAAAGTTAACAACGTTTATGTTACTACCCACATACACTGATAACACATACACAAAGATGTGTTGATATTAAGACTTTCATAAAAGAATACTAACTTTACACACTCAATAATACTGCCATATATAATGTTGCTGTTTTTTTTTACTGATTGCTGATTTTTGCAAAAAGAAGACAGATGACTGCATTGTTTTTATCACTGTTTCACTTATTTGATTATTATCGTGACTTTTACCTAAGAGATACAACGTATAACGCACACCAACGTGAACAGTCAATAAAATCATAGCGCGATCTCCTAGAGCTTCATGTTACGAGGGTCTTATATTTAAACAGCTTAGTATCTAGTACAAAACATGCCATTAAATAAAGTGTGAACTCGTGTTCAGAGACTTGACATTAAGCTCTGCACGAACGATTTGACGTATCCATGCTTATTCACAGCCATGGTCGATATATGCACCGCTTTCTTGTAAAGTGCACAGGTTACACTGGCCAATGCACGTCAACGATATTATTTATATCACCACGCGCTGCAGACATGGTACGATATACCAAGAAAATTAACCTGTTGTTCCACTTCTATATAACTCAATACACGAGACATTAAACCAAAGTGTTCCTGTAAATACTCCCAAATGGGTAGATAAATTATATAAGTTTTTAATTTGTTTTATGTGATAAGTAAGTATTACGATCGCGTTTATAAATAGTTTATAGCCGATAATGTGTGTGTTCTAAGAAAAATAAAATAATTAAGTTTGAATTGAAAAAAAATGAAGAGTGCTATTTATAAACTATGCTGTCTAGGATTTGACTCCAAAGTGAACTACCAACATAGCGACCAAATTTACCAAAACGAAACACCAGAACAAATCAGTCAATTTTTTTTTCTTCTCACTTTTAATTTAGATAATACTCCTACCTATACGTTAGGAAGCATCGTTGAAGTTTTAAACGATTACCACATATGTGAATGTTTTTGCCGCATTACGTAAGAACAGTTTGATGGAATTTTTTCTTCTAAATGTCATACACTTAATTATAAAAAAGCTAAACTTTTTATTAGCAGCGCTATCTGGTAAGAAAGCTTATTATTTCGCGTAATCCGTACTTTATAGCAGGGAACCGATTACAATTCAGTGTGACACAACACGAGAGCAGGAGACGCGACACATAAACACCTAAACAAACACACACAAACTAACAAAACTGGAGTATCCGCGTTTTAAAACAATCGTCGATCACAACACAAAATTGCGATACTATTCTGTTTATTAATAAGTGAATTCATTAGTACAACAAGTGTACTGTGAATGCGTCATACGCATTGTCCTAGTTGTTGATAAATGGTTTAAAAAGCGGAGTTTAAATACGGAGTTATTTCGTTCCAGACTTCAGTTAATTGTTATAATCACACATTATCCAGNGAAAGTGTGAACATTACTTTTATTACGGATCATAAAATGTACATTATATACATCTGTCTTATCAAGGTCATTCAAATGACTAGAGCTGGACTCGTCCACATCAGTGCACGTCATACTTTACTGGTGAACATTGCATGTTGTGTAGTGCAAGGACGATATTGAAACCAAATCCGGCATCTTGTGGCGTTCGAAATTAAAGTGAGAGTTGCACGTATATGAATGTGTTGTTTATTGATTGCATTTGCTTCATTGAATTTACTAGCTCAATTTATTGACTCTACGCTATTGGTTAGCGCCTTTGGAAAGTTATGTGCTTCTTTCAATTAAGGCTAGTGATGCGTATATAATACCTCAAATACGAAGTGTCAGATTAAACTATTAACGACCTTAACAACATATCAGTTGCTTTACATGCGTTTTAAAAGTTTCTTTTTTACAAACACTCCGGATTTCAAAGGGATAATGGTCTATTTCCGTATAATTTTATACAATTAAATGTGTTTTTAATAGTGCATCAGCTACGATTTGTAAATAACAAGATTAGATCACTGATTCTGACGGAACGTGTCTTTATTGCGCGTAACTTGACAGGATTGTGAGCACATGATAAAGAAAGCCTGATTTGGAAATAATACGATTACAGAAAACGTTTTAGAAATTGATAACGTGTACAGGTATATGTTTTTTGCTAAATCAAACTGCGTGATGAGGTTTTAATGCCTGCGTAATTTGCGCTTTACGTGTGTGGACGCTTAACATTATGCATATACAGTAACGGTTTTACTAGTTACATGCTGTACTTGTACATTATATAGATTTTTCTGTTAGTAATATTGACACGTACTGTACTGATAATCTTGATAAATCTACAATTTCGACATAGCGGGTTTATCGAGTATTTTAAATAATACTACGTAGACAGCAAAATGATATATTTCCGAAAGCAGCTTACTACCCCATTTGTTAACCAAGATTTGAATCATTCGTCCGTTTGGAATTATTCGGATCACAAAGTGTAACCATCGTGTAGCTTATGTCTATGTCATGAACGTTTAGTTACAGTAGTAGGAATGGATCCATGATCCTTCGTCGACATCCACTTGTTCTACGCATATTAATTAACAAGAGCAAGATCTGCTGAATAATTACTACCAAGGCCAACTTTGTCAGTTACGTTTTCATTATAATTCTTTAATGTATTACATAATGTAAACACAATTTGATATTCGATTGCCGAACAATACAAAAAAAAAATATATGAACAGAACGATACAAAAAGATAAATGGAATTTATTGACCAAATGGCGGAATATAATTTACACCAGACTAGAACTAGAGTAAATAAAACCTCAGCTATAGACTAGCACTACAACTGATGTATGTCGTGGAGGCGACCGGAAGAACTGCCCTAAAGTTAGCCTCCAAACCCACTTGCACGATTGATTTAGGTTCTCGTGTATGCAATCATCGCCACCAGATAATGCACCGCATTCTATGATATTTCGCAAGAGCTCCGCAACATGCTCACATTTATTTATGCAATTCCTATTTCAACGAACACCTGGCTGGTTCGGAAATATATATCATAATACACGCGCAATTGCTAAGGCCACCGCAGCTAGCCAAATAAATTATAGGCACGCCGTACCTTAGTTTGTCAACATATAGTAAAATATTCGCAATGCCACAATAATTTCCAAAGCCAAAATGAGCTTTTTCAGGTACGCACGCCTTGCAATTGAGTGAGTAATAAAACACCTATACTATATCGAAAATAATTGTGAAAGAATTCCTGCCATCCTCACATAGACTAGCACTACGTGATAGACGACGACCAAATGCTTTTTTTCCCCCTCGGACATATGTTTATCATTAAGTAGACACATATTTATACTTTTAATTCTTCCGAACATATCCAAGACATAGAATTTCCGCCTAAATAACATATAAGAATGAACCATCAAACACATAAATTGAATTAATAATGGCATATAAATTGTGTTGTCAGATTGTCCAAGATCTTAAGAATTAACTGCATGGTCATTAAACAATATCTAACTCAATTATGCGGCAACACAATTACATATTGAGAGACATTCATTTCGTTACCAAAAGGCACACCTCACAGCACATTTACACGGCACGTTAAGTAGCAGAAACACTAAAGCACACTGAATGACACTTTGTTCCCAATAATTTACATTCACCAAAGTCGTGTCCCGGCGACATCCTCGATATTGACCTACTTCTGGTCGATAGCGATGTCTCCATGCCATGGCACTGCCGCTATCTACGGTTGGAGGCCCGACGATAAAACCGACGTCTTCTCCACGAGCCGTGTACAGTTAATGAACGTAATAGCCCCGTCACATCGGACTGGCGTCTCTACGGCGACCTAAGACTTTGTTTCTGGAAATTTCTGATTGTCGTAGTAAGGACGCCAATGACGTTTTCGGTAAAAATGCTGTTTTTCGCCTTCCCGTCACACAAGCGTCCTGGTTTATGGCGTTTTGTGCGTCCTCACCTTATACGTCCCTTGCGACCTTACCGCGTTCTTACGGCGACCAAAGACGACCATACGGCGTCCTTGGTGTTCTTTCTGCGTTCTTATTACGACCATGGCGTCCCCGCAGCGGCGACCACACGGCGACATACCTTGCAGTCAATGATCATTTTCTGTGGATTTGAGCGGCGACCACACGACGTCCATGGCGACCTTACAGCGACCCAACCACGTCCCTACTACGACTATTGCGTTTCTACGGCGTCCCTACGACGTCCTTAACAGAACGCCGCAAAAACGCCGGACTTCAGCGACCAGATTGAACATGTTCAAAGTGGTCGCCGTGGGCTCGCGTCCTGGACAATTTGAGGCGTACTCACTGCGTCCTCTTGCGTCCTTACTGCATCTTTCCGGCGTCTATGGCGTCCTCACTGCGACCTGGGTCGCCGTAAGGACGCAGTAAGGCCGCCAGTCCGGTGTGACGGAGTCATAAGTCGAACGTGTGCCGTGGTTGCTCGCAACAGATTGACAGCCATTATATAATAAATATCTCGGCAGTACATTCGAATAAAACACACACGTTTAAACATAATTAACAGCAATCTCTTTGGGCGGGTGCGTGGATGTTTGCAGCCAAAGCTATTTCGAAAAGAACGAGATAAAGTGAGACCCGAGTTTATATACAGTATTAGAGACGTCAGAAAGTCACTACTGGATTGTTGTCGTCTGCTCGTATCTTATTAGCGATACGAGATTTAAACCTATATATACCGAAGACATATATTCGCTACTTCAAATAAATGAAATTAATTTTTATAGAAATTATTTTTTACTATTAACCTTTTCGTTTATTTTCTAATTTTCCAAAGCATAACGGAGAAACGGGCACATAATGCAAAATAAATATATAAACAAAGTAAAATTCCAGTTTCGTCCGTAAAATGTTTGTATTAGAAATAGGTCCGTAAACTTAAACAGGAGTATACAATTTATCCAACATTTCCATTGCTTATTTTAAACCAACACATTCTTGAACGAACCGTTTATACAATTGTTTTACATTTAAAATGCACCACGACCGACTTATTGTCACAGCTTTGCCAATACCGACATTTTTATTAGTATGTGGGGTTTAAATCCGGTTGAATAAAAATTCGAACGAGATTACGACTTAGTCAAGCATGTATCACTTGTATACACGTGTAACTCAACATTAACCTCATACCATTGTTATTCAAAGTAAAAATAAAACATAATTCACATTTTATACACATTCCCTATTAACATGATTTAAGATATAAGCATCATGTAGAATAACACCATGATCACTAAATTTATCTCAGGAATAAACCGTGGTGTAAATATGCACGATCGAATACGTGTGATATCTATGCAAATACTACATGGTAATGTTTTAAATTGATTATAACTATTGTTTTATTTTATAAATAAACGTGTTCGTATAGTCCTTACGATCAGCTACCAATGTTCTCTAAGTAAGACACGATGATGTTATGTACAATTTTTGCCTTGTTTTTTGGGAATGACTAGTATTATTATAATGCATTAGGTGCATCTATAAAACGTACGCAACAGGTCACATTGGATCAACGTACACCGATAGATGACGACAGTCTGAATTTAGACGATAACTTTTATAATTATTGTGTATTTAAAATCATAAATAGAATGTACAGTAACTTATATGTCATATCTTGCTGTAGGTATAGAAGCTGTTGACTTAGTACTACTAATACAAGGAAAGTAAAGGTTTTATTACACACGTTGTTCCTTGCGTGAATATATATATATATTAGTTATTATGGATATAATCCCATGATCAATCACTTATAGTCAAGTATAATTAAGTGCAACTGAGTTATATCCTTTAAATCGATATGACCGAATCAAGTTATAAACAACGTGTTTAGCATCCAATTCGGAATACGCATATTCGCGCAACCGTTTGTTAACACCACTTTAAAACGATGAAGGTATCCCGTTAACAAATAACTATTTCCATGAAACACTTCTTTCATAAAATAAAAACAATTGTATTTATTGAACAAATTGTTATTATTATTATTTTGCGCTGTTCATGAACTAAATTATATGTTAAAATCATATATTACTTAGATAAAGGTCACCTTGGTAGACGTCGTTAATTCAGAATCAGGTCCTCACATATCGAACTAATTGGGAATATAAATGCTATACGTTATGAGTGATTGCTACGCAAAAATATAGACAAAGCGGTTTCAACAAATGTGTTTGTTTACAATTGGTAAAACACTGTTTTTAATAACATTATACATGTTCATTTATCACGGATGTGTTTGATTTAACAAAAACAAAAGTTGATGTTTTTAACTGGATCAATATGCTGTGATGAAACATGTTTGTAGCAAACGAGTCCCAGGGACTCGGTGACATTTTGAGGAAACGCTAATACAGTACTGTATAATATATCGGATATCATACATGGGTTAACAACAAGATCACATATATCTGTCTTGCATAAAAATGATCTTTATAAGGTCTGAGGACCTTATAGCCTGAACATAACGGTTGTGTTGAATGTGTTAATGATGCAAATAGGATACAATGCAGTTTTGTCCGTTCTTTACGTGAGCGACATAAATTATGTGTCCAGCCCATATTTATTTTCAAACCTGTTTGCTTTGTAACCACGGGTCAAAGCCGACATATTGTTTCATGAATATGTAATCATTGTAAACATACTAAGACTATCTTGTTGTTAGTATTTAATTCACTTTGTTATGCGCAAGTTGATTTCACGCATTCGGAATAAAAACAAAGCACACGTAATATAATATATGCTCGACAGAAAACTATTTCGTAGTCGTTAAGTCTCTGAACGAGTTATTGCAGTGCTGCTTTGAATCAGATTCGTAATTGAAGAAGCCTCGTCATTCTAATGATACCTTCCGATACCTCCAGATACCAATCATCGCTGTCTATTACAGTGAAATACATGGCTCGCTAATAAGGACACTCACAGCAATTGCTGGTGTCTTTTAGCAAAATTGTGAAAACGCGGAATTTAAGTGCGCCCTAATAATGTTTAAAGAATGCGTCTTCATTGCAATATGTTTGCAAGTGAATACCGATGTGTATACATACATTGAAGAACTTGTCGTTTCAGAAGCAGTTTTTTAAAAATGTGTTCACATAGTTATAAACACAATAAATTCTGTATGTAGTGTGAAACAGTACAAATCAAGCTTTTACCTTTTGCATAGTATATTAAAATAATTGCCCACCAAAACGTGCACGAATACATATGTTTTCATGAACAACACATGTAAGAAAGTCATAAATTATTATTGTCGTACAATCATGGTTAATATACAGAAATACGCACATGTATAGTGTATGATGACACTCTTACTGAATGAACGTTTTTTGTAAAGCTTTTTGTTATCTTATTATAAAGCGACTAATAGCGGCAATATTTCGAGCGGCCCGCTATAAATATTGAACCGTTTGGATGGTTGGTAGGATGGAAAGCAGACGGCGTCACAACAATGTGATTCTATGTTTTATACAATATGTACATTTTTTAAAGTTACCGGGACCATTACTGTGATACCTTGCACAAATGCTCCTGGTTTTAATAAAACAAACTTGTAAAACTGAATTTGCATAACTGCACAGCCGTTTTCGTCGAAAGTATAATTCATAGTTTATTACAATAATTGTGCAACTTTACTTCTTCTTTACAGCGTGCTAACACTTCTGTCTATCTGAGCGTTTTAAGACATACACGACCGAACAAATGCGCATTTGCTTTTAATATATATGCATTTACGACATGGTCTTTTAAATAAACAGTTTTAAAATATGGTCTAGCCTGGCTGCTATCATACGGTTGAAACTGTCCAAAAAAAGTTTACTTTGTAAGATGTCAACCTTCAAATTTCAAACAGATCGATTACTTTTTTATGAACTAAATTTTGTATGATTGGCCGCCCGAGAAATCAAATGAAGATACTACCAAAGTCCCCTTTCTTCTTGACATATAGTTAGCCACTCACAGTTCACTCACGATTATGCTAATAAGCAACTCATGTCTAACATAATAACTAAAAAAAAAAGTGAAAGTGTGTCATGTTCGAACTTTTCACATATATGCATATTAACACAGTTGTCCATGTGCTAATATGCCAATCTGAACACTATTGCCAAGCAGAGCCTATTCCTGTCAAATTTAATTGTATTTTAATGATACAAAACACATGTGTGTGTAGTTGAGGTTCAAATTCAATCTTAACGAACATTTACCTAATCCCATACAGTTTCATGTAAGATAGCATAAAGTGCGTTATTTGTTTTTCGAAAATATTTAAATGACCGACTGGCTTTCGTACCGCAAATACAAATTGCATGTGGTTCGATTAATTGTCAATACATATCGAGAAAACACATTCCAAAGACTCGTAATACAGACACAGTACCGTTAATTGCCCATGCGTTTAATACTATTCTTACTCGTTCGTAAATACCATTAATTTGCACATTTTGACCAAAAAATAAAATAAACACCAATTAATCAAAACAATGAAATAGTAAGTGTGACTGTATATGTAATGTTTTAAAACACAGGATACAGGCGTTTCTGTCTTGCTTGATCATAATAAACAAATACACGTGTGACCTATTAAACGCAATTATATATATTCCTTAGAACAGAATTTAAAGTATGTTTATTTACCTCAAGTTACATTAAAATTTCACGTTGAACCAATTTGATGCTAACCCATGGGACTACATTTCTATTAATGATACTTTAGACAACTGCTTTTTTCGAAACTACATTATACAAAATAAAAGAGCCTCTTGTTAAAGAGCATTTTCCTCTCTGCATCAACACATTTGCTGGCATGATCAGGTGGAATTTATGTTAGCGACAAACAATATCTCAATTACATTTGAGACGGCAGCGTTGTTGCTTGAAGCAATGGAATCAATAAAATAGTTTATGACTGTTTTTAGAAACAAACCTGCTTGAAAAAAAAATAAGGTCTTATTAAATACCAATAAGAACAAAAGTATCCACGGTTGTCATTATGTTCTTGGCGCATCAAGGACTATGCAGGATAATATACATGTACAGCATCCAACCATCATACGTAATTATTACAATATAATTACCCCTCTGTTTACCACGTTTGAACAGAGGATAAATGAAATATGACCATGTTATTATGGTTGATTTAATTCCAGTTTACTGTGTCTCAAACAAGACTGGCTATATTAAATTAAAGCCGCTTTTATATTTGTTTCAATATAATCGTGATAGTTTAGTCAATATTCCAATTGTGTTTTATTCCTTTTATACACTGAGTAAGAAACTTGCATTTATGGAAATTGCAAATCATCTAGCAATGACTGTCGAACAGGGTCCACACACATCATTATACAAAAGAATGTTTAATTTCATACGTTATGACATGTATTCCTATATTTATAATTCACAACCACATAGTGTTAATTCCTACTAAATACAGTTTATTTCAAAACACTATAATGTACTGTTGATGCATATAAGATGAATCAAGGAAGCCTTTAAGAGTGTCAACCATTTATATTATGAAATGCTCCAAGTTATCGGCTCCGATTGCGTGTTCCGTCATTTAATCCTTAAAGTTATAATGCACCATTGCTGTTAAGGTCTGTTTTTCGTTTTAAAGTCAATGTGTTATTGATATATGATGTTCTGTCTGTTCTACATTAAATAGTCGACACATTTCTGACACTATATAATGCGATAAATACATCATTCACTGATTAATATTCGCAATTAAGGCATTTAAACATGTGAAATTCCTGTTAAACGTGTTAGTCCAAAGGAAATTAAATGTTATTTATCGAGGCACTGTCAGCTAACAAGGTATCGGGTATGGCATGAAAAGCTGCTGATTAATGGTTAACCATTGGCATCGAGGTTTAGCGCAACCATTCTTGAGTAATGGTATGCAAGAAGTATGCTGTTTTAACAAAGATTCGTCCGATAGCTGATACGTTTGTCGTTTTCCATGCAGTTGTTTTTAATCGGTTGCGCTACAGCGTGGTGGCAGAAACAACGATACACAATAGCGATTTCTCGGACAAAAGCTAAAACTAGTAGAGATCAATTTAAAGAAATCACTCGCGATTTGTCGACATTCGACACACTTAATGCCACAGGAAGTAAATTATTATTTCCTTCCGTCAACGCACGCATGAGAAAGCTTGAACATTGTTATATTGGTGTCAGTGGAAATAACTTACACTGCTAATCATAAAGCTATGTGTATATTTTATATTGAGTGTAAACAAGCACTCGACGCTTAATAGTTGTGGTGTATTTACATAACTGATTTATTAACATTTAAAACTATAGTCGGTACAATGCACGTTACTTTGACATAATAGCTATCGATTAATAATCGACCGTTCTTGAAACTTCTTCTTTCTTGACATCATGTTCAACCATTGATATAAAGAATAGTGTATTAAGTCCCCTCTCTATATTTTTGTTCGCTTTCACTTCTAAGCAATGTTTATCGAACATATAATGAGGTATTCTATAAACTATATATATTTTNAATAAAAAAAAATACATGTGGGACTTAACCAACAGGTTAACTTGTCTGATGAGTGAGATATATATATATGATCTTCCTTGAACATACCTTCTCTCAATTCTCATATGAAGTGATTTACTTAATGGTTGCATCAGGCGCTGTATAAATGGATGTACATAAGCAATACGTTATTGAACAGATATATGGTACACTAGTGTTTGTTTTTTAACCAAACTGGCGTTGATCATGTAATAGCACAGTAGTCAAATTAAGCGTTATAACATTGATTTTGGAAAAAGTTATTTAAGTTACTATAGATTCCTAAATATATCATTGGTAACCTGTGTTTTGTTTAGGTAAACAATACAATACAAGACAATGTCAAAGTTATAACCTTTATCTTAGTACCCACACACAATGATAACTCATAAACAACCATGTATTTATATGAAGACTTTCATATACGTTTTGCAGTTTTGTAAGTTCAAGTTTACTTGTAGCGCTTAATATTTTATAACGTGTTTACACATTGTGTATGTACGTTGTAAATTAACATAGAATCGGTATTAATGCATGTTTTGGTAAGTTAAATGGCTTGCATACTCTATGTGTGTTAATGGTAATATCTCATACATTGAACATTTTAAACTAATCATTTTTTCCATCTTCTTATACGCTTATCATAACACATATGTTACATTTGTTGCAGGCGCCTGATTATGGACTTAAACTTGTCGGACACTAAATAGATGGATGAGCCAGAAAGCCTAAGGAACATTGCGGTTGTCATGCTGTCGGTGTTTTCCGTCGCCGACATAATTAGGAATGCGCTAGTTCTGTTCGCCTTTACAGGGCAGAAGCAAACACTCGGTTCCTCAAATTTCATACTTACCCTGGCTGCGACGGATTTTGCAACTTCATTTTTGCCAATGCCTTTTACCATCGTCATGGAAATATCGAGTAACACTGTGAAACACGATGCTATACACCCTTTCAGTAATTGACAGTTTGTAATTACCCCCCTTGAGTGACGTCATTCGGGGATTACCCGGTATCGATCGTAAGCGAACCAAGATTTCTTGTTTGACCATGTGTGTTTTCTACGTCTCTGCCTCTGGTGTTTCATAATAATATGAACGTTATTGTTTATATGCGGGACGGTTATTACATAATTGCATTATGTATTTAGTCAATAAATTGATAATTTATTCTAAAATAAACATTATAACACCCACATAATGATTCAACAACATAATATTTAGCACTTTTAGTGGATATTTACAAATGTTATTGCATCTTAATAACCAATTAACACAAAGATCTATAAATTAACATCAGCGTAAAGGTCGTCTGAAGACTAAACAGCGATAATTGCTCAAAACAAAGATATAAATTATCCGCAAAATACAATACATAGTATAATGTAACTATTAAATGGTGTGTTGGTGTGTGTTATTTTTTCAATGAAATATCGAGTGTGTAAGAGGTATGTTGATTTAACCATAAGACAAAGCACTATTAAAAAAGTGAAGTACATGCCACTCTTTAAATGTTATGTTAACTTTATTTTAAATTTTTTTTACAGTGAATGGCAATATTGAAGAATAATTATATACAAGTGAAAAAAAACGGACGTGGTGCGAATCGAACTGTATATGCCTGTATATCTTTATTAGTGAGCAGAGTGATAAATATATAGCATTTTAAATGATAAATCTGTATTATTTGTATTTTTCGGAAAAATTATTAAACCCCGTTGTGCTCAAATGAAAATGCGTTTTTAATAATGTTGTTCCGTACACTACCATACACTCTTTATAGGACTACGTAATGACGGAGTTTTGTTTTACCGGTACCCGCTAAATACGTTAAATGTTCACTGTTACATTTTTTTAAATATTTGAAATGTATAGGTATTAAGCGTTTAATTATTATGATTAAGCTGATAAAAATATATACGGTATTTAGTTTCTGGCAATCTGTATGGACAGATGACTATAAATGTTTACAAAACGCTACTTATCTAATAAAAGCACAATTGAGAATTTGGCGTTACATTACTCCAAGAAATGACTACTAATACCACGAGAAGACATGGAGGTATCATACATTGTGTTAAATGACCAGACATTGCCCCCTGTGGTCAGGGACCTTTAAACAATTATAGGTCCCTGCTGTGGCGTATGACACCATGTTGTTAATAAGTATTGGTCGGCACAGTATCTGATCATAACTAGATAATTGGTTTGTGCTGAACACAGGGGCAATTTATCCACAGATCTATCAATAAACAAGATTATTGATATATCTTTGATTGAACACCGCGATAAAATGCTCAAACGAAGAGTGGAAATTTGAATCAGATTCAAGAGGATATCTAATATGATACAGGTTTGTGGAATCCATTGAGTAAAACACTTATTAAACAATGATATAAGCTTTATTACAATATAAATAATGCAAGATGAGCTCATTTGAGTAGCAGAGATCATTAAACAGTATGCAGTATCATAAAATGCGAAATAAATTATGAAAGACAACATGTGATAGCTAGAAAACAGAAATTAACATCAATATATTTCAGGAAACAAAATTTAAAAAAAAACATTCAGATACAGGAATTGCACCATGATTTAAATGAATAAATATGATTTGACTTAAATCTCACAAACCTTGACAATAAAATAATAAAATAATAATAAAAAAATGAATACTTTTATATCTAATCGATATTATTTAAATACTCTTTTTTTCCATTTTACCGGTTATCACTTTCATGACTTATTAAAAAAATAATAAATATGACAAATAAATAAGTAAAATGTAAATGTCCCCGGCATTTCAACCATAATCTGAACTCTATAACTTTGCATCTTTCTGAAAGTTGAGGTAAAACAGCCCCAGACACATACTTGGAATGCAGCTGCAACACAATAAAAAAGGCAGGTTTTAAGCATTATAGCTACTTAAAAAAATATTCATGTAACTTTTCCAACAAACAATTGAGTACGAATACAAAAAAAAAAAAATCTAGAAAATTGACGATTCAATTCCGATTTTTGATGGTATAGGTTATGTTCCCAAAGTGGTGAAAAAAGCCCTCAATATCATATCAAGCCAATAGTCAATACCCTTAAAAATATAAACTATCGGAAAATAAATCATGATAAGGTGCTTTTTTCAATATTTGGAATTTATATAATTCATTTACATTTAAGCAAAGATCTATCAATATTTTTAGATCTGTGATTTAAGTTCAAAGATAATGTACGAACATGAAATTTGTCTTGACACCCAGTCATTAAAATTGAACGGAATGTTTAATGTAATTTTTTACATTTCAGCTAACTTAAATGAAATATACAAAAAGCGATAGCTTTAATATGCATCAATATAATAAAAACAACTTGAAATATTTTTGCAACTTACGCATATATAGTGCAAGAGACGTTGATTTTTTTCAGCTACACTGTACAATGTTCTCTTCGGTTGAAACTTTCAAGACAGAGCGTAAAGACGTGGACCACAAAAACGGCGAGGTAGAAAAGAAAGTTGAGTTAAAAGAGCTTGGCACAAACACAGCAGACAGGAAAAATCTTGTTCGACCAAACGGAGTATCTAGGGCCAAACTTGAGAAGTTGCAAATGGATGGCTAATACCAAACCGGCACTGGTCTATCAATTGTTGCTGCAACCAATATTATTGCATTTTTACCAGCATGGTTGATGGCGCTAAGAATCATTGAAATGAACGTAGTTGTTTTCTTCATGTATTGTACCTGTTGCTTTATGTAACAGGTGCGCGATGTCACGTACTGGAGTCTCCTGGTGCACTTGTATTACAATGAAATACGTTTCACTTATCATTGAAACGACGGCTTCCTCTGAAAATCTATTTTGTATATGTTTGAAACATGATATTAAGATACTAAGGACATGAGCGTTTTTTAAATAGTATTTATTTCATCTGGGTGTTGGCACTAATATGTACAAACACGATGTTAATATATTAATGTTTACCTTATAGACCAATGGTTAACACGTTCCTTAAAGCACTTTTTTGACTTTCTAATCAACACCTTACCGTTCCCTGTTTCGTCTGGTACAACGCAAATCCAATGCAGCTCATACCAGATTTGCATTGACGGTGTGATTTGAGACAGATTTAGATCGTACTTTGCTGGATGGTGGCAATACTACATTAGCAAGTTGCCGTTTAAAGCGCGAATTCGCAAACTGCATTCCATAGTAGGATGGAACTGTGAGCCCTACCAATATGTTGAATACGTGGAAGCAAGCATATTAATATTTTGAACGGTTGCTATTAACACGCGGAAAAGTTACACGTCATCGTTGCGTGGTGGATAATTTATGAGTTTGAAGCTAGCGTTTATCTAAAAAAATGAACATCTGAACGTTTCGTTGCGCGTGTATGCAGAAACTTAATATACAACGGGGAGAGCTTTTATGTAATAATTAAAAAATATTAATACAACGTCTTGTTAATTTAGGTTGTTAGTGAATACAACCTTGTTTTTTGTAAGGTGTTTATTTACAAATCATTCAAATAGGGTCCAAAATATGGGATAGGTATTAAATTACCAGATTCTTAACTCGTGTAAACACCAATTTGTATTCGACACAAGAGCCACGTTGGAACTAGGCAATTTCGTTAGCACTTGACGTATTTATCTTAACGACACCACTCTTGATTATTTATTGAAATTGTTTATAGAATTCACCTTGTGCTTGTGCTCAGTCCGGTATAATTGTTACAAACGGTCTCGTTCACATAGGATAATATGTATATGGAATCATTTAGCCGGTTTAAACCCCACATACTTTGCATAGACCGTCTAACGACGGTGACTCCAATTTTAATATTTAATTTAATCATTAATATCGTAGTGTTTGAAATGTTTTGTATTGTACTGTATCATATTAGGCATTGTTAATTTTACTTAAATACTAATTTCTCTCTTGATAATTGAACTTGACTTCAAGATGTCAAAATAAAAAAATACATTCATGTATTTGAACGGTGTTGCGTAAAGTGTCGACCTAGATAAGCCTAAGCAGTCCGAAAAAGCTTATCAAAAACGCCACTGTGAGTCTAGAATGGATTTTAGTTTAGTAGAGAATTCCTCTGAACGAATTTCTATATAAGCAAAACGTGTCGTCCCTGATAGGCCTGTGCACACTGAACAGATTAATTTGGGGCGAACCATACGCACATGTATTAATCCCGGTTTTCTCAGAGCGAGGCTAAATTTGTTTTACTAATACTTAACAATTAGTTCAGTTTACTTCAGGTTACACTTGCCGATGCACGTCAACGATATTATTTATATCGCCATGCGCTGCAGACATGGTGTGATATACCAAGAAAATTAACATGTTGTAATAAGTACGATGGCGTAAATAAAAATGTAACTACCAATAATGTGTGTTTTCTAATTCAGAATACACCCTTTATAATTTAGTTTGAATTGATAAAACAATATCTTGGAAATAGGAATCGTTTTGTACAAAAAGAGATAAAAACAAAATGAATATTTATCTAATAGCGTGTATCAGTCCCGAATGTATATTATAATACTAGCTCAATGTATCTGCTGTGTTGTGTTATAACAGTTTGATGGAGTGGTTTCCTCTCGACGTCATACATTTATTTATAGAAAGTGAAACATGTTATAAGCTGGATCAGAGGAGATCAGAGGAGAAGCATTATCATAGCATATGATCCTGCCTTTATAGCAAGGAAAGATTGCGATACAGTGTGACACAGCACGAAAATAAGTGACACGAAAACCTAAACAAACTTATTCAACTAGACTATACGTGTTTTAAACCAATCGCCGATCATAATATTCGGATCTTATCCTGTTTATTGTCCCTTACCGGTTTCACTGGAGGGGACTTATGGTTTGCGCTCTGTCAGTCTGTCTGTCTGTCAGTCAGTCTGTAAAATTTTTCTTGATCCTGCGATAACTTTAAAAGTTCTTCATATTTTTTCGTGAAACTTGAAAGATGGCAATATGGACATTATGCACGTCACTTAATTTTGTTCCTACGTCAAACATTATGGTTGCTATGGCAACAAATAATAAAAAAAAGATCTGACAATGGTGAAGCCGGTAGGGGTCATAATTGCTTGGCAAAAGTCTTGTTTATATGTAAATTCATTAATATACGTTGTGTGATGTGCGTGAGCTATACGCATGGTCCTGATTGTTGCTTAATGGCTTATAAAGATGATTTTTAATACGGATTTATTTAGTTCCGGAGTCTAGTAAATTGTAATTACCACACTTTCTATATTTTGTTTTTTTTGATAAATTGCTTCTTTCGCAATGAAAAGACAGATCAAATGTCCTGCATTATTTGTGACTATTGTGTTTCTGTAAACATTCTAATGGATACTGATAGTTTTAAGTCGAGCTTCTTTGATGTTTGGCTTTCAGAAAACACATAATTGTTAATGCCAATAACGAACTGTCTGAGTTCTGAGAACAATTTGCATGGCAAATTTAATCTGAAAACCTATCAATTTTCACGTGATTGTCACATAATGATCTATTTTTACATATACATACCATATATTCCGGTACACAAAAATATTCCATACATAACCGAGTATATGTATGTCCGATTGCTATTTAATCATTGGACTTCAAGAGAATTGATATACAGTTCCTTTTATGGGTTCTTAGATATCTACATATTCTTCACATTCGCAGTCTACTTTTTAGAGACACTGCGTTTCTATTAACATATTCAGAAGAGAATCACTCAAAATAGTGTTAAATAGATTGGAAACAAATTCGAACTTACGAACTGTTACTGAAGAGATGTAATATACACTGAAAATAGTTAATTGTTGATTACTGTTTTAGCACTGATCATATACCCTGTTTGTTTGTTATTGTCTTCTATGCGTCTTTAAATTCAACGGGAAAACGTTAAGCAAGGTGATGCACGTATCATCACACGTTTGATGTTTGTATAATCACGATTTATATCATGTTCGTAACAAACGTGCAATACACACAGCTCAAAAGTCAAGTTTTGTTATTTGGAATGTTTCTTGGTGTTTTAAATGCCGGTAAGGGATGGTATCAGTTGTTAATAACATGAATTTACATGAATTCGCGGAAATGGCACATATATGACAATGAATTCACTAGAAAAATAATTATCGGCTTGAAACAAAAGCAGCGTTGATATAACCAATGGCAAACATACCAATGTGATAGTCGATTAGGCCCTCGCCAAGTTTGTTTTAGAGCATTATTGCTTAGCAAGCAGAAGTAAAAGCGAGATAATAGCTTATTTATAGATGAGACATTTCATGATCGTGTTCATACATTGAACGTCACTAGATGTATCTAATGCGAAATCACTTAAGCGAAAGTATGAAGAATACTAGAATTACGGA
This sequence comes from Dreissena rostriformis, assembly GCA_007657795.1. NCBI lineage: Eukaryota > Metazoa > Mollusca > Bivalvia > Myida > Dreissenidae > Dreissena > Dreissena rostriformis. The sequence continues at coordinate 133,250 of VMBQ01000031.1, read as the reverse complement.
TCATTAACTAGACAGCATGGACAGCTTTTTACCAAGGTCATTTTAATGAATTAAGCTGGACACGTTCACATCGCTTAACGTCATAATTGACTAGTGAACACTGCATTATGTATCGTAAAAGGGCGATAAAGAAACCAAATCCGGCATCTTGTTTCTGACCGTGTCGAGATAGCTATTACACATTTCGGCATCCGATATTTAAGTTAAAAAGATAGTATTGATATGTTGTGTATTGATTGCATTTGCTTAATGGAACGTACTTGTTCAATTCATTGATGAAATGCCATCGGTTAGCGCCGTTGAAATGATAATTGATTCAATTAATTTAGACAAGTGATGCGTAGTTAATACCTTAATACGAATTGACAGATTGAACTATTAACGATCGAAACAACATATCGGTTGCGTTACATGCTTATGTTTTGCTCCTTGTTAAGTTACACTCCGGATATCAAATTGATAATAGTTCATTTTAGGATAATTATATACAATTAAATGTGTTCTTAATAGTGCATCATCTACAATTTGTAAACAACAGTGGTTGGTCCCTGATTCTGACGAAACGGGAATTTCTTGCGCGAAACTTGACAGGATTGTGGGTACATGATAAAGAAAACCTTTTAAAAGTTGATTACGTGTACAGGTATATGCTGTGTGTTTAAATTAAACTGCGTGATGCATAATTTGCGTTTAATATGTATGGACGCTTAGTGTGTATGCAAATATAGAGACCTTTTCACTAGTCACATGCTGTTTAATATGTAGATTGTTATTTTAGTAATAAAGACACATACTGTACTGGTAATCGTGAACAATCTAAAGTTTCGAATGTCAATACAGACGTACACAAAACATAATGATCACAACTTGAATAACAGTTGTACTACTTATTTTGTAAACGTATAAATGTTCTAGTCAGTTTATATAATGGGTTAAACGTCAACTATTTGTAATAATTTCACTTTAGGAAAATAATCGGTTAATATAAGAAATAATTATCGAAACTCTCAACAATTAACATAACGCACGCTAATTGACTATTCAATATAAGTCCATATAATGAAACAAAGAGGGAGCAATTGTCCTATATGTGGCGTGTTCTGAGAAAACTGGGCAAAATGCTTGTGCGTAAAGTGTCATCCCAGATTAGCCTGTGCAGTCCGCACAGGCTAATCAGGGACGACAGTTTCCGCCTAAATTGGATTTGTGCTAAGAAGAGACTTCAATGAAACGAAAAATGTCATAAAAGCGGTAATTGTCGTCCCTGATTAGCCTGTGCGGACTGCACAGGCTAATCTGGGATGACATTTTACGCACAAGCATTATGCCCAGTTTTCTAAGAACCCGACACATATCACGGTTGTGTTTAAGGTGTTTATAATGCAAACGCTAAGCATGGCAGGTTCGGTCGTACTTTAGTGCATACAACCTTAGCATGATGTCGTGTAAACAAATTGTTCGCAAACTGTTGATAATAGCGTATAAAGCTCGATATAGAATACACAGTTTGATGTATTTTTAGGACTGCGGGTAGGGTGATGAAGGTTTAGTAACAATATACTACATGGTTGACAGAAAAGTGTGCTTGGTGTTATCCGTTCGAACCAGTCATTCCAACGGGGCATAGATCATTGACTCAAATATGAGCAGGAAATCTTTGACAGTCATTTCTGAACAGTACGGTCTTACATATTTTTTATACAAAGACCAGTTAAGAACGTATATAGGATATTGCATGAGTGGTCGTTTTGTATTGAATTTATTAAACGAGTCATCTAAATGAAGATAAAAACGAGGCTTGCCGAGTTTTTATCTTCATTTAGTTGACGAGTTTAATAAATTAAATACAAAACGACCACTAATGCAAGATTCTATTTATAACATGACCAACAACATGCTTTAAAACACACATGTATTCCCCTCCGTGTCATATAGAGGAAAGGTCGATATCTATAACGAAGCAGCAATGCGGTCATTGTGTGTACCTGAGCATGAGAAGTAATTCTGGACGAATAAGCCTATATGGTTGTGTAACTATAAGCTGCACTCCGCAGTAAATAAAAGTGCATTGTGGGTAAGCAAGTTGCGGTTGTAAATGCCTTGTCTTTGACAGCGCGTATGAATATCTTTTAAGTGATTCGGCTAATTTGCATAGTTATATAACTAGTGAAATAACACCCGTGTAATAAACAAAATTGAGCATTACGTTATTTCACTCCTGGAGCGTAAGTCATGTTATAATGTTAAATATACGATAAGTTAGTTTTCTATTCAGGTGCAGCTTATTTACGTGTTGAAAATACAACTAGAAGAGCACAGACAGGTCAAAGCATGTCCAAAGTGAGTGATATACATCATGTTTCCAGATCAATAAGTATTTGTTCAAACATGTCCAAACCACGAGCCAAATAAGACATACTGTTTCATGAATATTGAATCAATTTATCAATGGTAAGACTTGTTATTTTTTAAATTCAAAGTGATATATTCAGTAGCAAATTAATTACACGCATTCTGACAAAAAAAACACACGTAATATAATATTCATTTGACAGGAACATATTTCGTAGTCGTGAAGTCTCTGAACGAGTAATTGCAATTCTGGTTCGAATCAGATTTGTAATTAAAGAAGCGTCGTTATTCTTATGATACCTTCCGTTACCTTCAGATACCAATCAGTGCAATACATGGCTTGCTTATTAGGAATCTAACAGCAATTGCTGGTGACTTTGAGCAAAATTGTGAACACACGGAATTTAAGTGCGCCGCAGTAATGTCTAAAGAACGCCTCTTAATTGCACTATGCTTGCGAGTCATACCAATGTGTGTATATATTGGAAAAACGCGTCGTTTAAGAAGTCATTGTTAATGTATTAACGAAGTTATATTAACAATATTGCCCACCAACAGTGCACGAATTGTTTTTTTTTAAACAACACGTTTAGGTAATTCATAAATTAATATTGTCATATAATGATGGTTAAATACCTAATATACTGAACTATTAATGTTATATTATATAATGACACGCTTGCTTAATAAAAGTGTTTTGTAAAGCGTATTTTATATCACATTATAAAGCGGCTTCAACATTTTGGAAACCGTTTGGTCTGTTGTTAGGCTGGTATGCACACAGGCGTCATATATAACTTGATTTAATGTTATCTACTGAAGGTACATGTACATTTTCAAGGTTGTCTGGTCCGTACATAAGATACCTTTCACAAATGCTCCTAGTGTGATATAACAAACGTGTGAAACTGACTCTGCATCACTGCACTTTCGTTTTTGTCGAACATATTAGTATATTATTCATGGATAGTTTATATGACGGTGTTATTTGTATTACTTTTTTGCTGCTTATTAACACCCCTTGCATTATGAGTGTTTTAAGATATTAACGACCGGAAAATGCGTATTTGTTATATGTATATGCATTTACCACATTGTCTTTTAAATAAACAGTTATGGAAATATGGTCTAGCCTGGATTATATCCTAAGGATAAAACTATCCAAAGAAAATGTTACTTTGTTAGTTGTCTACATTCAAATTTCAAACAGATCGATCACACGTTTGTATGGACTAAAATTAATCTGGCTGGCCGACCGACAAATCACATCATGATATTACAAAAAGCCCATTTCTTCTTAGATATGGTTCGCAAATCTGAGCCAACTCACGTTCTTTATTATAGGATACTCATGTCTAACATAATAACTGAAAAACAAGTTTAAATGTGTTATGTTCGAACTGTAATAATATAAATGCATATTTACAGAGTTTTTCATGTACAAATGTTCCGCTCTGCGCAATAAAGTCAACCAGAGCATGCATACATGAATCATGAATCATCATTGTAATTTTAATATTAAAAAGCAGTGTAATGTAGGTTCAAAATCTGTATTGACCACCGTTTGCACACATGCTTTTTCTACTACTAACTCGTTAGACAGGCGTCATATAGTTCTTATTCATAATTGTATACTGATCGAGCTCAAACCCGCGTTTTAAAAAGGATTGCCGATAGGCCTTTTTCTTTTCTGACGTTGTCTATGAAATTCGACAGGCCGTGACCTTTCATTGAACTTTTGCGTTAATATTACAATTCATGAATATTTGCAGCAATCTTCCATTTATTATTAGCTTTCCGGAAAAAAATGTTAGCATTTCTAGGGGTTATATTTGTAAAGGGATTTCTTTATTAAAAAAAAAATAGGAAAAACGCATTAGATTCAAATGCATTACGTCAATTGTAAGTCGACTTATTCCATGTATGCTTTTCTAAACTTATTTTGAGAAACGTCAGATTTTCATTCCAATAAAGCCCCGTTTATAAACGTAGTATGCGATGGAAATCAAATTGCTTTGCATTTGTAAGAAAACAACCAATCAACCACCGACACATTTACAATATGGAGTGTGTATAAGTATCGTATTACAAAAAGTCCTGAAAATATAAATAACACGTTCTTTGATTCATTGCCAATGCATCTCGAGACGGCACCATTCAACGACTTGCAATACAAACACCGGGCATTGCAAATGACTTTAAAACAAGTTTTACTCGTTTGTAAATACGAGTATTTCTCTCATCTTGTATAAAACGTAAACACTCGTTCGTACTCGCTCGAATATACAACTATGTTGATAATTAAGTATAAAATAATAACACCAAGTAATAAAACAATTGAAAAAAATAGTGTCAATGTAAATGCCATGTTTTAAAACACAGGATACATGCGTCATTTTCTTGTTGAATAAGACAAATTGACACATTTTACCTATTTAACGCAAACAAATATATTCCTATCAAAGGCAAGTAAAGTTATGTGTATTTATCTCAAACTACAAATATTTTTAGCGTGTAAACGATTTATTGCTCACACATGTGTCTCCTTTTCTATTTATGATAATTTTAACATCTGCTATTTTGGAAACTGCCTTATAAAAAAGTAAACGATCCTCAGGTTAGAGAGCATTTTCTTCCCCGCATCAAACCCTTTGCTCTCATTATGAGGTGGAGCGCTGAATTTATGTTTGCGGCAAACAATATCTTAGTGACATTCTAGACGGCAGCGTTGTTGTTTGAAGCTATGGAATCGATTACATGAATATTTAATGAATCTTCTTACACAAAAAAATGCTTGTAAATTGTTTAAGATCTTATCAAATACCAATATAAACAAAAGTATCCGCGGTTGTCATTATGTTCTTGTCACATCAAAGACTAGACAGGATAATATACTGCAGAAAACCATCACACCTTATTGCGCTATAATTATCCCTTTGTGTACCACATTTGAACAAAGGATAAATGAAATACGACCATGTTGTAATGGCTGATTTATTTCAGTTTACCGTGTCTCAAACAAGACAAACGATATTTAATTCAAACCGCTTTTATATTCGTTTCCTCATAATCGTACTCGTTTAATTACAAATTACATAACATTCAATTGGTGTTTACTGTATTTTGTACACGGACTGTGGAACTTGCAATTATTGAAGTTGCTAATCATCCAGCCATGACTGTGGAACAGGGCCCACACACATCGTTATAAAACAACTTTTAATATCATACATAATGACATGTTTCTTATATTTATCATTCACGACCACATAGTGTTAAATCCTTATAAATCAATCTTATTTCACAATAATACAATGATACATTGATGCATATACGGTGAAGCAATGAAACCTTTATGAGTGTCAAACATTCCAATTATGAAACCAGTAATTGGCTCTGACTGCGTGTTCCGTCATTGAATCCTACAAGTAATAATGTACCATTGTTGTGTGGCCTGTTTTTTGTTCCGAGGTTAATATGTAATTGATATCTAATGTTCTGTCATTTCTACATTATATAGGAGAAAGTTGGTTCGATAAATCGCAATTTATGCATCATTCATCGATTAATATTCGCTTTTCAACATGTGAACTGATTTGTAAACGTGTTACTTTAAAGCAAAACTAAATATTATATAGGAAATGGAATCAACAGTTAGACACATGTAAGTATTTGTGACCCACCACGCAGCCAAAAACTGAATATATGTATAAAAAACAAATATAGTGATTACAGCATATGATGCAGTATGTTCGAAACAATATCTTCTAAGTAAAAAAAAATAATCTTGCTTGTTTGGTACTAGCGTATAAAACATGTATCATGAAAAATACAATATCTGAAAAAAAAACAAAAAAAAAAAACATCGACCTCGACTGCACCAAGCCTCGAATGTCCCCTTATCCATAATTTAAGAATCCCTTAAGATACTTGCTAAAACGCAACCCGGTGTGTTAGTAGATTGTTGACACATCAACTTTATTTAGCTGACATTTTATTTTTTTGTCGGCTTTTATTAATAGCATATCTTAATTTTCATTCGGAGACACCAATTGTTTTCATAGACAAATATCAATATGACCCCAGCAATTAATAATTTAAACCTCGGGGTTGCTCTACTGAGATAATTTGACTTCTTTGGTCTTTGACAAAGAGATTAGTGATAAACAATTATGTACATTCGGAGAAATAAATTCTTTTCATCTTCAAATATCAAAACAATCACAAACAATTACTACTTTATACCTCGAGGATGCAACACGCTTTACTCACATGTAATATATTCCTCGGAGACTTTCTTCATTTCTTCGGTCTTATACAGAGAGATTAATGATACAAATTTACAATGGAAGCCTTGCATTATTTCAAGTTTCAACAAATAAACACATTTTCCTTAAGAAACGTCGGATTCATTTAAATCTTTCTAGTATAGACGACATCCAATTGTGATCAAACATGTTCACAACACTGATGATTAAACCATTTTTATGATTGTTATTTAAGGTTTGTATTTCGTAAATGTCAGAAAACATAACTTGGAGCAATCTGAACCAGTGGTAACCAACAAATATATCTTAATTTTGATGCAAGAAAAAATGACATCCCGACCAACAGCTAGGATCTAATGTCTACTCTAGGTCGCCGTGGCGTAGTGGATATGGTGTCCGCCTAGCGACCGGGAGGTCACGGCTTCGACCCCCACTGTGGGAGCGTTCTTTAAATCCCCCATAGACACCAAGTACTGGTTATAGTCCCAGAAAACAGTCTCGAGAGCGTTTATAAATAAGCCTTAGACTTTTGATGCAATCGAGCTAAAATAAATAGGTTTAAACTATGCTCTAGTTTGTCAGTCTAAGTGATGTACCGGTACATTAAAAAACGTCGAGTATGCATTAACTCAATATATGTTTGGTAGTTTTTGAGCGCTTTTCATTTAGATGTAGATCTTCAAAGTAGGAGAGACCGCGACATAACGATACAGAAAAGGAATATGTCTTCATGATTGAAGCGGATTGGGTTAATATTGAGATCACATGTTTTGCAACCCGAGATGTTATCAATACAAACGGGGTTGGTGGTTGCAAAAAAAACAACAACAGAAGTTTAACCTTAACATACTTCAAACATGCAGAAAATTGTAACATTTCTCAAAATTTAACATTCACTGGGAGACATGGGTTCAAGTAAAATATATTTCCAACCCCTTTAAATAATATATATGAAATACTGCAATAATAACGAAATGAAAGTATGTACACTAGTTTTGATAAATTAAAAACATAAAACAAAGCACTAACTCTTTATATGAAAAAATATGCGACTGAACGTGCGTCTACCATACAATATTCAGGCAAGCGTGTAAAACGTCTTGACGTGTATTAAAATTATGAAGGGTGCCGGTTTAATATTTAAATGTGTATTTAAATAAGAAATCAAATAATACTTGTCTCGACGGGGAATCGAACCCCGGTCTCCCGCGTGACCCGCGTGACATGCGGGAATACTTACCACTTTACTATCGAGGATGATGATTACTTATATCGGAATGATAAATGGTCGGGAAAAGACTGTGTCTTTTTAATTAAATATTTTCATTCAATCAACGATTAAAACCACCATATAATACCAGTTGAACATAATGAACGTACTTCTGATGAGTCAATATTAGTAAATGCTATCCCGTGGAATATGGAATTTTAGAGTTGGAAGAATTCGATTTCAGTGTTTTCCCTGAGTGAACACGTGAGAAAAAATGCCACATTATGCCACAAATTACACCGTTATACCAGTGCAAGTTACTGTTTCTGACAATTAACCCATTTATGCCTAGTGAACTCTCCCATCCTTCTAAATTGGATCAATTTATTTCCAAAATTAGAGATGTGTAGTATATTTATTTATTTATTTAGAATATTTCTTACAAAAATTACTTTAAGCAAATCGCGCAGACCCTGATGAGACGCCGCATCATGCGGCGTCTCATCTGGGTCTACGCTGTTTGCCAAGGCCTTTTTTCTAGACGATAGGAATAAATGGGTTAAACAAGTGTGCAGACTATTCGCAACGTGGTTTTTACCATAAACAGATAGTAAAAAATCAACAAAAAAATCGTTTAGATACAAAGACGTACATATAATGACACACTATTCAGACTAACCTCATTTATGAAGGAGTTAAGAACATATTATGATGACGTAATTATACACATATGAATGACGTTACGCTTTTGAAGCTATTGTTTGCGTATGTTTGTTTATTTATTGTACTAAAGTATAGAATAAAAAATACAATTGGCTGTTTTCGATGTATGCTCGAATATTTTGTTCACTCGTGGCTAAAGAACAGGTTTATGATTCCTCGTGGCTAACATTACCACTCATAGGTGAGACAGTTAAGTCCTTTTATAGTCGTCGTCGGAAGACAAGATTCATAAACGGTCGAAATGACCGGCAATACTTTAATTAACTGACGCAAACCCTCTATCCCGAACTCCGGTATTCGCAGTTTTAGCTTATATTGTAGAGACCTTTATAAAAAAAATAATGACTATTCAGTTTCATTTTAATATTTAGATATTTTAATTTAATTATTTATTTTACGAAAACTTTTTCTTCCAATTTCAAACTATTTAGAAGTAGATATTCAGGTAACAAAAACAAAATTAGTATAATATATGCTATCCCATCATGCCCTCAAGTAACTAGAGTTCTTCGTGTGCATACATGTATTTTATATTGGCTTACTGTGTGATTTTTTATATCCGTAATCTTTATAAACAAGAATCAATTAATAATTTAAACATCGAAGATGCAAAACTAGATAAATACTCGCATTTAATATTCCCGTGTGGGTTTTCGTCAGATTATTTTATTTCTTTGGTCGTTGACAAAGAGGTTTGTTATAAAAATATACAAAAGCATTGCATTCTTTCAACTTGCAACATATTAAGGTATACTACTTCTAATGGACTTCGTGTAATATCGTTGTATTTTTTTTAATAGTCACCTAACATTATCAAATGCCGCTGTGGTGATGATGTAAAGCTTACGCTTTTGCATCGATTCCCGCGGGAGGCAAACTATTTGTATGAAACTTTGTTTTCTATTATCCTTTTTTAGACTTTTCGAAATAGTATAATATTGTGAATACATTATAATCTTTGCTGCAGAGGTCTTGAGTTATATTGGGGGAGCACGCATATTATATTTATGTTTATATAGCTTATGTAAAGAAAAGGAAACACTCATCATGAGTAAGATAATGTGAGCAAAGGTAATAAGTGTCTGCTATTTCGGACTGTTTTGGGTAGAACTACATGCCATATTACAAGCAAAATGTTTCACGAACAAAAAGAAAGAGCATACAAATTTGTAGCAACTCATAGGTCACATAAGAGGCAAGCGAAAAACGTCACCATTATTTGTATAAAACGTCACCATTATTTGAATTGTAATCTTCAGTAGGTATTGCCATCAGAGCCAAGTCGCGTATTGCCATCAGAGCCAAGTCGCGTATTGCCATCAGAGCCAAGTCGTGTATTGCCATCAGACCCAAGTCGCGCGGACGGGATAGAGTTTCGCTAGATGCGCGATAGAAGCTCAGCTGGTACGTCATACACAACCTTTTTTTATTATTTTCGATTACTGGATGTACTTATACATGTGTTATGAAGTACATGCCTCGACAGGCATAACGTACAATCATATAATTAATATTCACTCTTTATATACACTTTCTTTTAGGGGTTACACGATGGGCACATGAAATGTGGACCAAAAGTGCGCACTGCGTTGAAAATGATTGAATGAGTGATGACCACTATTGTCGTCGTAGGGAGCTGACTACAGCTCTGTGGGAAAAGGAAAAATCATAATAAATGAGTGTGTTTTATTAGGTTAAAGGATTTCCGTCAATTTTTGCTATGTTCTTTCAGACCAAACTAGGCAAATGTTTCAAGGTAAGCTACATATTACATACTTTTATAGTTAATATCGAATAATAGGACTTCGCCAATTTTTGTGTTTTTGAAAACTCAAAAAATCATTTTATCATTACTACACAAACTACAATTTTTGAGATATTATTTAATAATTATAAAATCAAGTTATATAAGCAATAACACTTCACTAGAGGCACAACCATTACAAAAGTTTGAAATTTTCTTTTAAATCTGTTCACTCAATAACAATACACAATCTACATATTACATACAGAGCAAAATATAGTACAGAGTCGATTATTAGGACAACGCCGATTTTCGAGTTTTTGAAATATCATTTAATCATAAAATGTACTTACGAAACAAAATTACAATGTTTGGAGACATCTAAAATAATTATAAAATTAAGTTATATAAGCAACAACAATACACTATCGGTACTACAATCACAAAATAATGTTTTCTTGTAAATATGTTCACTCATTAACAATACACTAGCAACATATTTAATGAAAGAGCAAAATATATTACATAGTTAATATCAAAAACGGGACTACGCCAATTAAGGAATTCTTAAATACTCATTTAATAATTAAATGCATTTACTACACACAACTTTAACATTTGAATCAATCTTAAATACTTATAATTCTAGTAATGATAGTAATAACACTTCAACTGGGTTGAAACAATTACAAAAATCGATGTTTTCTTTTTCATACATTCACTAATTAACAATACAAAAACCACTGATTTAATACAAGAGCAAAGTTAGTACATATTATATCGAAAAATGGAATTTCGCCGATTTAAAAGAAAAATAAAGAACATATTCGATAAATGGGACATCGCCGATTTTTGAGTTTTTGAAAAAATCATTTAATCTTTTCATGTTTTTACTACTCGAAACTACGATGTTTGGAACAATCTTAAAAAAATATAAAATTAAATAATGTAAGCAACAACACTGCACTCGCGGTACAACAATTACAAAAAGTTCATGGTTTCTTTAAAATGTGTCCACTCATAAACAATACACAAACAACATATTTAAAACAAGAACATAGTACATAGTTGACATCGAATAATGGGACTTCGCCTATGTTCGACCTTTTGAAAACTGATTTAATCATAAAAAGTTTTAAATGTCTTAACTACACAATACTATAACGTTTGGAAAAAAATTAAATAATATTCCATCACCATGATCCAAACACGGGTCCTTTGAAAACAAAATCTGCGATACTTCATGTAACATAAATACTCGATGAGAATATCTTTACGGAAACAACACATAGGCCGTAAATCATCGGTTTGTTTCAGGTCACCAGACTCACTCTAGGAATCCACCAGAACCTCTTAACTTTTATTTATGATATGAATACATTTATATTGGTTGGGGACTGTAATTAATTTTTCAAAAACATGTCTTGTTTAGATTCACTAAATAAAGTTTTGATAAAAAAGGTTTATTTGGACCAGTGACTGTATATTAAAATAATGTGTTACACCTTACTGTACCTATCCTACTGGAAGAGACACTACCTTTGACAAACATATAGTTTCGCATTTTACAAAACTGAAAACAAATTCAACATCAGCGATAACAAATTATGTTTATATTTTACGCATTGTCAAGCTCGAGAATAATCCATTCACGTCCTCTCGAAATTTCTGACCGCTCAAAATATACACGTAAAAGTTAAGAGCGTGATTAAGGTCAAGAAGATATATGGCTGCGTATGTGATGGTCTGCGATTGAAGCTCATTTAACGAAATGATCTGTGTAGAAACAATCAGACTGACAACCTTGAACGGAATATTTGTAATAAGAAATGTTAAATTGGCCATTAGAAGATTTATCGTCACTGAACGGAACCTGTCGGATTGAGTGGGTCTCTGTGCGAACGATGTGCGAAGCTTAATCCATATCACTAAACTTGCTGTAAGTATGACAATGAATGGTATACCGAAAAACAATACCCAGTCAGAAATGACATATAATAAATCCCATGTATGACTTCTTGAAGTAGCATAAAAATAACCTTGATATTCCTCATATTAGCACATTTCCGAAAATCGACGACACTACTAACGGCATTTCGAGGAAAACAAACACTTTTATCATTGTATTTATCTGGTTTGCATAGCTAATATCCTCCGTGGCGTTTTCTGAGATATTCATTTCATCAAATGCTTGAACCAAATGAATGAACCGACAGCGGAACAAACTATATCACTTGTGATATGTCTACATATTTATAGCTTACTGAGCCATGATAAAATAATTAAAATGAATTGATAATTATTAAATGATAAAAGGACTTATTCCTCTATAAATCCTTAGGGAAATCAGTTGGCAATACTTCAGACTTGTTTTGCAATTGAAATATCTCATTAATACAGTTATTAATTTTCTTTCTCCACCTATTGTCGACTAGTTTAAAATACGGTCGTTACTAAATAAACCAGCCATTTTAAGTCAATACAATAATTATGTGGCCACTTGAAGAACGAGCCGCTAGCAGAAGCATTTAAATGATGTTAGTAAATTCAGTACATACATGAAAAAGTACATGGTAATGTATGGCGATTAAAAACACTTCACATCGTTTATTTGCACGTGAAAGAAGAGTAACACAATACGTAATACTAAAACAATGTCATCAGCGTATAGGAAAATTAAAGTGATATTAGACGCAACTAACAGTATATGCTATGTTTATAAGTATCTATCGCAACCGTTATTTATTTTTGGTGTTTTCACTTCATAAACACTTATATTTGTTAATTCAGCATCAACATATTAAACCAATATCTCGGAAAAAGAAAAATAATACATTTGAATATCAGCCGAACTTTCGTTTTGACAACTGACAAAAGAAATGATTCGATGTACGATGTGAATCTAATTTTAGTTTAAGAGCAGATTCGTTCATACGACACAAAGACACAATTTTGTTTGACGGGTCATTTTAATTTCCTGCAACGATATCTATCATACGACACACGAACACTAACTCCGATCTTAATAAAAAGACAGTTCCGCTCGGCTTAGAGGACTGTGACAGTCTTTTAAAATATCGAATATATTATATATTTTTTTATAAACAACTGATAGCAAGATGAGTTGCAGATAATTGATCAGTTACCACATTTTAACTTACTCTTTTGACCTGTTAATTCTTTTCAGCTCAATTCAAAAGTGAAAAATCCCCATACTATCACTTTAACGTACATACACGTATTTATGATCTTCCTTTAACATTTCTTCACTTAATTTTCAAAAGAAGAGATTTAATAAATGGTTTAAACAGGCGCTGTGTAAATAGACTTACATTTGCAATATGTTATTGAACAGATATATGGAAAACTGTGGCTTGTTTCTTAACCGAATATAAACTCGTGTTGATCATGTTATAGCTGTAATAACACATTAGTCACTTTGATTTTGAAATAAGTAATTTAAGTTACTTTCGATTCCTAAATGCCTCATTCGACGCATGTGGTATTTTTAGGTGAACAATAACACAAACAACGTTTATCCTACTACCCAAATACAATGATTAAACATAAACAAAGATGTATTTATATTAAGAAGTTCATGTAAGTTTTGGATTTTATTAGTTAATGATTAGCGATTACTATTTTAACACGTTTGAAAACATTGTGTATGTACGTTTTACCTTTACAAAGACTCGGTATTACTTCATGTCTTGGTAAGTTTAGCGGCTTGCATACTTACTCTTTGTTTGTTGATGGTTCGGTCCCATACATTTAAGATTTGAAACAAATTCTTTAGTCAATATTATAATATGCTTATCATAACAAATATGTAACATTGTTTGCAGGCGTCTGACAATTGACTTCATTAACGCGTCGGACACTTAAGAGATGGATGAGACAGAAAGCGTAAGCAACGTAGCGTTTGTCATGCTGTCGGTGTTGTCCACCGCAGATATAATTGGGAATGAGCTGGTTCTGTTAGTCTTTAAACGGCAGAAGCAAAAACACAGTTCCACAATTTTCATACTTGCGCAGGCAAAATATCTAATGCTGCAACACTCTACATTGTATGTTTAATTCCATCTGTCTACCCCTCTTAACACTAAAAACAAAACAAAACAAAATGTGAATATATGTGTTGTCATTACATTTGCAATGTCTATGATCAAAGACAAATTTACAAGCTAACTCTTAACAAAATCTTAATTTTGGACTTTTCCAAACATTACGGATTATTGGATTTGCGAATTTTGCTTGAAAACAGTAGTCCGGCGAATTGATTCAATTTGTGGTATCTGTGTTTTACTATTTATCTCTTATCCAGAATATATTTTGATTGTTTAGTCAAATAAAACAGATCCGATCAATATAGTAAAAAATTCTAGAAACTATCTAAGAAGACATGACAATAAGAGTTTGAGATGTTGTGGCAATGTATTGAAATTACTCATGTATGTGATCATAATAGTATCATTATATAATAAAGTATGTTTAAATCCATGAGTTGTAAAATAGTATAAATTAACATCACGAGTATATAACAAGTATTGTATTTGAATGCCTCTACGTAAACATCAATGTTTATTCATTGGATACTTTCATGGTTTATTCCTTTGTCCATGATCATATATACAAAACGAAGTATGGCCAAGACAAGGAACCATACCATATAAAATATCAAAGTATACACAAATATGAAAAACAAAAACCGTTTGCATAATAACAAATAATATGTAAGACTATGTAATACATTCATGTGTGTTAACATGCAATTGTACAGCAGCTACACGATTTACTATATCAGATCGAAGTTAAAGTGCTTCTACCACACATTTTGCAATTGTTTTGATCGTTAGAACATTTGAGAACGACAGTATTGATATGTATTTTCTCATGGTAGGCCAGGATGTCCTGATATTATAGTATTATTGTAAAATTTTGTATATCCATGTTTTCTGTAATGGGGTCCGAGATGTCCGATTTATCATCATAATGATCCTCTTGAATTCTGTTTACAGTTAACATTCTTCGTACTTTTTTCAAAGCCGATAATATTTAACCTTTTCAGTATAAATCATTCGTACAAACAATTATGGTGCTGCATTTTACGTCACAGAATAAGAGTCCAAATAGAACACTCATTTGTGTGTTTTCGTTAATACAACCATGTGCATATTCCCTGATTGAACACGAGCCAACCAGGTAACAACTAAATACGAATATATGCAAACGAGTACATACTTACTTACATCTTCTCAAATTCATTATATCGTTGAATTCTTAATCTCTGCCAAGATATTTGTATACATATTCTGACAAGGTGGATTAATTTAAAAGTCAGTGGTTATTGTAAATCATTGTACCTAGGTAGGTTAGCTTGACAAGTAGTTCAAATAGTTTGACTCGAAGCTCATGCACGTAACTTTAACGCAAGGAGTTATATAATGTGGTTTAAATGTATTTACTTTATATATTTCGTCAGTTTGTTATCATTTATGTGACATAAAGCAGTAAAAGTATGTTGTGTTTTCAAAGATAAGTAACGAATACGGTCGAATGTCAAATGAAATGTTAACGTAGTTGACAAAGTGCACATGCAATATCTAAATACATTATAGACTAACGTATACTAATTATTCATCAGTGTATACCAATAAAATGGAACATGTATCAATTGGTGAATAAGTATCTACTTATGTTATATTTCAGTACTTAATACACTGTCAATTGCAGAGTGTAAATTGCAAAAACGACAACATACATGCAATTTGTGTATGTCAAAACGAATCTAGAAAATTGAAACTTTGAATTATATCTTTGCTGGGAGTGTAATCTGGTTTTGATATGTGATCATAAAAAGGTTACCGCCGTGATCCATACATTGATTTCTGTCAGAAACGATGAAGATAGCTTAACTCGAATAAGAGAAGGGGAAAAACCAGCCATTCTCTGGAACACATAAAGTAGGCAAGATATGAAAAAACTATAAAATTGGATCCACATTTTTCAGCATCTAATGGAGGAAATGCCAATACAAGTCATGATTTATGTTAATTATGATAAAATAACAATGAATATAATGACAGATAAAAAGATGGACATGTATCTCAAATTGAACACAGCTATTCGTCAGTTGTAGTAAAACAATTATATGGGATGTTTTCCATTTAAAAATTTGATTTTCTCACTACTTGAAAACATAATTGCCTTTCGGCATAAACTAGTATACAGTCCTTAGGTGACGTTTAAATACGCGAAGAAAACACGCTTATAAAAATTCCAAAAAAATATATGTGATTTTGTTCAATTCGGTAAAAAATGAAGGAAAAATCCCATGGGATAGTAAAATAATCTCATGATAACGGCTATTTTGAGAAACAACGACATTACGATTTAATTACATAAATTAACCTTTTATTTAAAAATCATCAATAAATTATCATAAAGAAGCATTTTCGCGCATACTTTACCCCAAATATGCATATCTAAACAGAAAAAGGTACATACGTTTGAGAATTGTTGGTTTCGCTAAGTTAACTGGTGGCCATTACATTAGAACGTTTAAATGCAAAGTCTTTTCGAAATGTTATTGTAAGTGTACAACGTTATCCACATATCCGTTGCAAATCGCACGCTTCAGTTTTAATTAAAAGGGAAAATGTATCAATAGCAACCATTGATATGTTGCAGTTTATAAAGAACGATACGAAAAATTTGTTAATACAATAATATTACAATCTTTTAAACTATAAACACATTGCGGACGTTTATGAACTAGCTGGTGCTATATAAACAGAGATGGCTTTTACTACATCAGCAGGAGATATCCTTATTAGAGTAAGTCTCTTTATAAATGGCTAGGAACCAAATGCAAACCAGTGTGACACAGGGCACAACAATTTGACATAACATACACAGACGCAACAAACTCAAAGCAAGCTCAGAACGTAGAGCGTATGACTAGGAATCTGAGGAACGCGGGTTCCTTTTAAACGAACACACGATGTTTAATTATATAAGTATATTTTAAGAGACAACACAATCAAATTCATATAACAGCCATTGTAATATATGTAGAGCATGTACACGCACACACATAGTGACTTCAGAATGTCGCTTTGTCTTACGTGGAGGAAGAAGGGCCAGAAGTGAATGTTGGTTAAATAAACTATATGTGTCAATACTGTTTAATAAAATACATGAATAGTAATGTTCACAAACAAATGTACATTACATTTTAATAATTTGAATACAATAGAAATACATGCATAAATTTAAATACACAATCAAAGCAGCCAACAGCTCCTTAGCAAATTAGCAAATGGCACATTGCAATGTCATTTGCAGTGTTTATAGACTAGTTATCATTTATAAATTATATATTCATTCTATTATAACAACGACATCAACAGTTCAGGAAAACATTGAATCGTGATGTTTTATCATATGTATAGTCAGTACAAGGAACTATACCACGTAATAAAAATTATCGCACTGAAATCACAGTTTGCCTTCACCGTATATCAAGAAACTAGCAATGTTTTAGTAAAAGCACACCACTGCTATTATCTTCCAGCTACATAGATGATTATTAGAAAATAAAGAGATACATGATACTTTTAAGTGTCTAACTTATATGATAGGCGAACAATCGAAATTTGTATTTCTCGGTTTTATAATGCAACAACCCGACCCCTGTCGTTAAAGTTGTAGTTAACATTTTAGTAATACACGGATTTATTATAATGAAACATTAACACATGTACACATTCACGAGATTCGGCTATCCGTTCTGAGTATCTGTTTCCGTTTTAAGAAGCAGAACATAGTGGTTTTCGGGCATAAAAAACGGTATTGCTTATTAAGTTCAGCATAGAAAACAAGCAAAATCCAGAAACTTTATGCGGAGATAAATAGTTTTTTTTACCCGCTACTTTTATTGAAACAAAATATGATGATGATATTATTTAAAGTGAATGTGCTATGTTTTTACATGTATGTTGTTCAATGTAAATACAAAGATCATGTGGGCAATATCAATGTGATTAATAAAATAGAAAACAAGACACATCTTTAAAAAAGCTATATGGCGTTTTATTCTAATTTGTTATTGATGTTGAAATCGATCGTCAATAAAAGCAAAGAGTTATTAAAAAAATCACGGATGATTTTTTATGCAAATTACTTGCCGCATTACATCCACATGCATTTAATGAATATCGATATCCCTTTTCGAGAATGTGAACACCATAGGAAAGACTAGTATTTGTGAAAACACGGTTAGATACAAAATGTTAAGTGTCATTGAGTTGGTCACTCCAGATAATAAAAAATGTTCAGCGACTCGACACATACTCATGTATGACAGCGTTTGCCATCAACACTATACAAATGTTCAGCAACTCGACACGTACTCATGTATGACAGCGTTTGCCATCAACATTATTCAAATGTTCAGCGACTCGACACGTACTCATGTATGACAGCGTTTGCCATCAACATTATACACATGTTCAGCGACTCGACACGTACTCATGTATGACAGCGTTTGCCATCAACATTATACAAATGTTAAGCAACTCGACACGTACTCATGTATGACAGCGTTTCCCATCAACATTATTCAAATGTTCAGCGACTCGACACGTACTCATGTATGACAGCGTTTGCCATCAACATTATACAAATGTTCAGCGACTCGACACGTACTCATGTATGACAGCGTTTGCCATCAACAAGATACATCGGTATGTGATCATTATATCGCATTTTACTATGTTTACAATCTGGATTTGTGCAAATGAATATTTTACATGTTTACATTTCTACGTTTCTTTGAATACCTAAATCTATTGTTTGCCAACTTGCAGTAAAACTAAATTAGGATCCGATGTTGACGTTTCGACAATATAACCGTAAGTTATTGAAAGGACAAAGCCGATACCGACGCGTTTACCCATACATAAATCAACAGAAATAGTGGGGATTCGCCAAATGCGTTCATCTAATATTCTATACTACTCAACAAAGATAGTCAACCAGTTTTTTTTTCAGAATATATTTAAACACTTTCCTAAGACAAGACAATAAATAATGTTTTCTTTTTTACGTAGTTAAGGTAATTTGGTCGAATGCGAAGAGTACAGTTATTAATTATGGCCTGCTTGCTCTCCATTATTTTAAATGGCTTTTGGTAAATGTCAATTATGGTGAAAACCTGTGCGTGTCTGCAACAACGAATAAGAAAGGATATTCATGTCTTTCTGATAATGAATTCTACGTTTTTGAATGCAATGACTACTGTTTTCAATAAATGGAGTTACAATTTCGAGGATTTTGCATGAAACGAAAAAAAGATGAGTAACCGTCTGAAATCTAGTAACTTTTCGAAGCAATAACATTAGCAATAATACTTGGTCATATATTGTTATTAATCGAGTTATCAAACGTAAGTGTTATATACAATTTCATGTAAATAACACATACAGGAGAAAAACAACAATTAAAATCACGTCTATCAATCTTACCCACATGACAATGCTTTCAGTATTTACACTCATTGATTGGACTATCAATCACTTCGCGTGCTCTATGGTCTGATAAGTTGAAAGATATGAGAACAGCAAACATGTTGTTAATGAACTAAATGGACGGAGCGAAAACCTACTTAGCATCTTTGTAAAATGTACCAGGCTTGATATTACGACTGATATGTAATAAACGCATTCAATACGTCAGATGAAGAAGAATAACAACCATCAACATTAAACAATACATGGTATGTCAGATACCGGACTTCACGGTATTTAAGGTTTGTCATTTTCTTTCTTGGTTTGACATTTTTATCTTCAATTCGTCAACATATTATTTCAATATTATTTATCAATTATTATCTATTTTGATAGGTTGGTGCAGTATACATGACAGCCCTGAACTAAATATAATGAATACGCTGACATCGGAAGTAAGTTATTGATAATTCGTATTTAAGATTAATATTATACAATGATTATGTAACAGTAATGTATAGCAAACAACAATGTCAGACAGAGTCATACGTATCTAAAATGCCAGGCATTGTGAGACAACACATGAACATGTAGGGTGCAATTGGCACTCGGTCAGGAAAAAATCAAAATACAAACAGTTCATGCATGTAATATATAAATTGCGTGTACTATATACATGTATATAGATGGGGCAATACATGCGTTGTTTCCACATCTAAGCTAATATAAGCGATGTATCCTTATTTATAATACATTGTAGAATTCTCTGCCATCTTACAACATCACATAATCTATGCAAACTGATTCTCACAGAATGTATACATAGGCATGACACACAATATATCAACTGTATGACAACACGTGCTAATAATTCGATTAACACATTTAAGTGGAATAGTGGTAATATCGACGTTGGGATAATATACTTACGGTTATAGCAGTGTTATAATATGGTGGTGATTCACATATCAGTACCATTAACATATTCTTTCGAAATAAAATATTCATCATACAGTTATACTATCATTCGAAAGAATAGACATTAGACGTCAGTCCTTCTCTAATGACCACAGTTTGACCTTTATGTCTGAGAAGCGGCATTTACAAAATATTGCTGAGTTGACCGACGGTTAATTAAGCTCTTCATTAGTTATTAGTAAGGTCATGTTCAAACTGAAAGAATTCATACAGATCTAATTACAAATAAACATAACACAAAGAATATGTTATCATTTAAAACATTTACTGTTACAAAATATGTCAAACTCGGTACATTTGCATAAGCCGGTAAGTACGTGTTTAGGATTGTGATTATATGGTCTATCAGCCAGATGGGTTGGGATATACCACTCAGGCGGGCTAAACAACACCTATCTTACTTGATTGTATACTCAATATTAAGAAACAAAATGTGTGATAACAATCTCAGTTTGGCAGCTATACATTATTATTGACCAGTTTCTATGGCAACCGCCAGGCTTTGACTAAATAGCTAGTTTAGCTAGTATAATTATCAAATATTTCTTCAAAATTTGTTCTAGAAAAAAAATTGGTGTAAAAATGAAGATTGTGATTATTACCTAGTATGATCTGCAGTTAAATATGCAAATTAGTACAATTGCATATCTATGAATATTTATGAGATTGCAAGAAAAGTTCCTAAAATCGAGCGAACCTCCAATAAAGTAGAGTCAATATACATTTTGACCCCAAAAACATTGCTACAAAAGGTATTTTAACTAATCCTGGTAGGGTAGAAGGTCCTTAAAAACATATCAAAAGTTTACCACAATCAGACTTCCGGAAAGTGTTTTTTTTCAAGATGGCCACCAAGATGGCCGCCAAGACCTATTACTGATCATAACTATGTAACTATCCAATCAAATTTGATGAATTTGGTGTCTATACCTAGGTATCAAGGGGCAACGAACACATAATGATCATCAGTAATTGTTTAAGTTTAATATAGAATACACAAATCCAATATGGCGTCGAAAATGGCCGCCAAGATGGCCGCCAAAACCTTTTGAGGATCATAACTTTGTAACTATCAACTTAAATTTGATGAATATTCTGTCTATACCCAGGTTTCAGGGGAAAGAAAACATTCATATCATCAGACAAAGTGTAAGTTAATTATGATACACATAAATCCAACATGGCGTCCAAAATGGCCGCAAAGATGGTCGCCTAAACATATTAATGATCATAACTATGTTACTTTCCACTCAAATTTGACGATTTTGGTGTCCATACATAGGTTTCAGAGGGCAAAAAACACAATAAGGTCATCAGACATTGTTTAAGTTTATTATACTACACACAAATCCAACACAACGTCCAAAATTGCCGCCAAGATGACCGCCAAAACATATTTATGATCATAAAATATAACTATGTAACTATCCACTCAAATTTGATGAATTTGGTGTATATACCCAGTTTTCAGAGATCAAACAACACATTAATATCGCATTTATATCATCAGACAAAATGTAAGCTAAGTATGTTACACAGAAATCCAACACAGCGTCCAATATGACCATCAACACAATACGAAGGACCATAAGTCCATAACTTGTTACTCAAACTTTATGGTTGTTATGTAAAATGCCATAGTTTAGGAGACAATGAATACTTTTATCGAATTGAGGTTATCACTAAGGAGTTGAATAATCATAAAATCAAATTTACGACATTTGGAAGAGAGAATGAACAGCAGGTGACTTCATGATAGGATCAGGTTTTAATAACTTCTGTAGACTTCATTTTTACCGTTGCTGAAAATAATTGAAGATTTATTACAGCCTGAATAAGCACGAGTTCTTTCAAAAGGTTAAGATTATCTGCGTTCCTTTGACTATTTATTTACATAAAAGCGGAAGTAGATGGTCTTATTGTCCCTTGCGGAAAAATGCAGGATCAAGATGAGCAAATCCGTGTCCGCGCCCACCAACGTTGTGGTACTACGACGGGTTCGTTATAAAGTTGCTTTAACAATTTTAACGTCTGCATCCCCTGAAGACAAAACAACATAGCATCCCATTTTAGTCAGAGTTGTGCTGATCAGAGCAATCATGCCGGCCTTGTTTCTGTCACGAGACAAAAAGTCTTCCTTTTTAACATGAGCATTCTATTTCTTTGCTGAAACGCACAATATGATTCGCGTTTATGGTGCGTTTTGTCTTTGTTATAATCACCCTCTTCGTAGCCATAATGTCTTTCTCTGACTCTACATAAGACTCGGCTATTGCGTTATATGAGTCGCCCTTCTGCATGGTAAAAGAGGCAGCAAAGTGCCACCATCATGCATTTGTTTCATGAATACAGTTCATCACAGCCTCACATGATGTGTCTACAGCATACTCTCAATTGCCTGAGCGATTTGTGGCTTATCTGCTGTACAAAGTATGTTCTTGGCTTCAAAGAAGGCAGCAGGATGGGAGCTCAGTTCATAAGACAATGCCACTGCAAGGGAAGGATCTCAAGATTTTGACACCACCAGAAAACGCTGGAACAGAAGAGCAAGATGAAAAGCACGGTCAGAAGCGATCTTAACAGCCAAGCTATTCCCAAGAGATTTGGCTCAGTTTTTTCCCGTGAATTTATAAGCAAAGACCGACTTTCCTATGATATCTCTTATGATCGTTTTCCCAACCGCCTTAATCGCATGAACATTCACATGTGACCCAGCCACTATCCCATTGACCATGTTTCTTAGAGTAGGGTCAGCTGTGTATGGTGAGCAGGTTGTAATATGTGTCTGCATTTTCTGTAGATCAGAAGAACCCCCTTTAATTCACGCCTCAGTTGAGTCTTTGTGTTATGGACTTGTGTTATAGGTCAGGTCTGTGAAATCCTGCATCGCCCTGTTGTGCTCGGATGTTGCAGATAGGGTCCAAGGGGTTTGCATATCCCCGGTTATTCCACTGCCGCGAGTTAGACCACATGTGATCTATAAAAACATCATCAATGTTTGCTCAATAACAAGATCAAGTCCTAGCCCAGCCCAGCACTGATGGCTCCTCCAAACAACGTGAAAATCAATACCGAACTTTCGATAAACGTCCGGGTGCGTTTCCTCTAGGTTGCTTATTTGCTGCATATATTTATGTAGTTATACGCAGATTGCAGGTTATGTACCCAGCTGCAGCAAAGATGTATAGCAAATCGGGCACTGCCTAATGCATCAACCAACACCCAGTACGATATGCTTTAATCAACACCCTTGAATTGTTTATCATAAGCTAATAATTCAGCCATACTATGCTTGTCTTTGAGGTCTTGGCAATTTCATGTTTCTTCTTCTCTGTAGCCCTCCCGAGTTTTATCAAAAAGGCATAACATATCATCTGCTAGCGTCGTTTTGCCCCTCAGAAGGGAAGAGTACAAATCCTTGGCATGATCCAGCAGTATCTGAATGTCTGGATCTTCCAATGCTCCTTAAAAAAAGGGGACAGACCAAAGCGGCCCCAGGTAAAATCGGTCGCAGTGTGTATAAAACCGACACCATTCTCGGTATGAATTTTTTTTTTTTACTTATATTTTTATTTTAAGGTTGAGGAAGAAAGTGTCGCAGCAGAAGCATATGCAAGGCTGCACGAAAACGAAGAGAGCCTGGATAGTGATTGCTATGAAAACCCTTCCCTGAACTCCAGTTTCGTCTTTGAGCATGTGTCAGTTCAAATGCATGACTATATCACTAGTTACGGAAATGAAACGCGTACTGTGAAACAGACACTACCAAAGCTGATACAAACCGATTGGAACACGTGTGGCGTGGCTACACAGACCGATCTCAGCATATTATTGTACCAGAAATTTATTTTTGACACATCTACACAGACTGAAACAAATATGAATAACTGTAATATTCAAACAGAAATCGGTATTCAGTGCAACAAACCAGAATTGGTTGCTGAAGACATTGTCAGTAATGACATGTGTATGTTTTATGTACCTAAGTGTGAAATTGGCATCAATGATACCATGGATATCTCGCAGGTATATAAGATAGAAAATGCCAAATAAATTTAAGAAGAATTATCCAAACTGTAGAGTAATAATAGACTGTACATAATTGTATACGCAAAATCCACAAATATTGGCTGCCAAAACATAACTCTTCTCACACTACAAATCGCACATGACATGGAAGGACTTAACTGGAATGAGTCCCACTGGTGTGATAACATTTGTATCAGATTTTGTGGAGTGGTGGAATTAGTGATAAACAAATCACTATAAACAGTGGTCTGCTGGAACTCTGTGAGGCTGGAGATGCAGTTATGGCGGACAAAGGTATTTTAATTTCCGACTTGACAACCCCAAGGGGGTTACATCTAATCATTCCACCCATGAAATTTTAGCGCTTCAATCGCCGACCTGTGAAGAAACAAGAAGAATCGTCAATCTTCGCATATATGTGGAACGTGCCATGGAACGATTGAAGAATTTCCGCATACTTCAAGGGGTAATGCCCATTTCTATGCTTAAACAAGCATCGCATATACTCAAGATATGTGCTGCCTTGTCAAATGTTCATTCTCCCTTGATACAGGATAAGTAAATGAGTAATTCTGTAATGCTACATTGTATGCGTACAAATCTGCATTCAATGACTTAAATGTTTTGACATAGTTCAAATGTTCATAAACAGTTATTTACTCTTGTAACTTTCTTATTTGTTTGATTTAGTTCTTAATGAAGGGATGTTTCAAGGTATTTATTTCTGAATTGTGTGAACTCTTAAAGGGGCATATCAACAGTATAAAAGCAAGTATTCACAATTCTAACACTACACGCGACTTGTTTTGTATAGAAAAAATGCACGTGCTAAAACCCGCTCCAAAAGAATGTAATAATTGTAGTGACGTCATTTAGTTTCTACGTTTTTTGTTCTCAATGAAAAGTGACGTCATTTGCAAAATATTTTTGAATATAAAACGACGCCATATGTTTGTACAATTCAATGACGTCACTAAATAGTGAACTTTGTACTCAGAAGGGCGAAGTATTGAACAATATAGTTCACGTCCAAAAGCTTGAACCAAATCAATCAAAATCGTTTTAGAATCGAAATAATGATTTTCTATGATGGTTTGTTGTCGAATAACCCACAGTACGGAGTATACATTCATGTTATCGAATCACTCTTGCTTCGCACTCATGATTTATTTCCTACGCATCTTTACTCCTTACTTCGGGTTATTCGACAACAAACCATTACAGACAAATATTAATTCTTAAACAGACACAAAGTCATTTGAATAAAAAAATAATGAGGAACAACACTTTATTATTTAAATCTTGAAGAGTTCTTTTAAATGTATTTAAATTTATTTCAGAAAATAAAATACAGTTTCTAGCTGTTGATATCTCCTTTAAGACAATAAAACAAAGCTTATTCAAAATAACTAGTTGTAAAATCATTAGTTTTATCAAATTATTTTTAAAATGAATTAAAGAAGTAGTCTAATCATGCTGCTGACATTTCGCAACTTTTAATTATTTGTTTGAATATTTAATGCGATATATTTGTTATTTTTTTTAATTTATTTGTTGTTCCTTGCATTGATAATGAATAAATTTACAAGTACCAATCTTTGTATATTTTGTGATAAGCCCAAAACAAAAAGTTATGTGTTTCAGGCAATTAAAGATAGCTGTGCCAAGCTGGGATTTTTGTTTTGAGTTAAACTAGAATTATTATAAGTGCTTTTACAGTTTAGAGTCAGGCCCCAAAAATTCCACTTTTCACACATTTTGTTGCATGTAATTTAATGACCGCAGACCGATAAAATAACCATTAGTCACAGCAGGTACCTCATTATCTCTGACAGTCGCTTGATACCTAACCCCTTGTTTACAGCCCGTTGTAGGGAACAACAGGGAAAAGCAATTGCTATACAGTGGTATCAATATAGAGATAAACACATAAATACATCTGTCTTGCATTTATTTTCGTATAAAAATCAGCATGCTGACTGCATAAAAAGAACAGATTACAACATTGAAGCAAGCTCTTGAAATAGCAAAATTATGTACACATATATTTCCAAGAAAGGCTTATACAATATATATAAATTTAATGGGCGTGATATTTCATATTTCTTAGCTTTAAGTACAGTTATGCCTGATTGAACTTACTCAATATGGCTATTATTTAACTTATAACTATCACTAAGTCCCAGTGTATATTATGAATATCCTGAAGAAAAAGTAAAGATATGTACATACAAATATCCCTTTATACAGCTTAGGAAACAACTGTTTTCTAATTCAATTATATTTATAAATAAAAAATAAATTGAAATATTCTCCTACTTTACTGTTTAAAATTTATTGACAAAAAAATTATGTACTTTAAACCAACTATTTGCGATACTAATGATATTTAATGCAGCTTGTATTTGAGAGTAAACTTCACATACAATGCATTTCAGTTTTGCATTGGTTGTAAATAAAGAGTAGAAGCGTAGAGGACTTGTTTACAAACAACACTTACAAATGTGAATAATTAACAAAAATTAACTAAGTATGAAATTTCATTTTAAATCATAAATACAGATTGATATACAAAAGTCATGTAGGCCTACATGAATGAAAAGCTGTACTTCAATTGGAAATGGGTTCTATGGTTTTAGGTAGCCTCCGCTATCAATTTATTCCATGTCTACAACATTATTCGATGCCTGAAAAAAGATAGGTTAACATTAGATATCCAGCAAATCCTTTTTAAATCTCAGAAAGAGCATAGAAAACCTTTTAAAAGCGCAAAATTAAACCAAACAATACGATTATAGGAGACCTAACAGTGTTTGTTTATTCCAGGTAAGTTACATTAGTAATTTAACTAATTGGATATCGCGAAAAAATGCGTACCCAAAATACAGATATGACTTCATATATCGCTATATGTATACATGTCCCGGAAAATTGGCAAACGTCCCGGAAAATTGAGCACAATGTCCCGGAATCGGGCCGAAAATTTTTGGCATGTATGCCTTACTTTTGCAGAAAGTAATGGTTTGATTTAGAATATAATTTAGAATCATAGTTAATACTCACTCCATTAATAGTTGAACTTGAGGCATCATCCACTGTATTCAATGACATCCGCGCTGCAGGTTTAGGGGCCTTCTTCCTATAATTCAATTGAAGGAATTTTTATTTTATTTTTTGCAGCGATCAAACTAATCAATTAAATAAATCAAATATATTTATAAGTTATTGATGAAATATTTTTAAAACATAATTTACATGAGTAATCAGAAATAACTAACATTTCAAAATGTTTACACATATTTTTTCAAAAAAATGATTCATGATTAATCCGTATAAAAATAACTTGCTATATGTGAAGTCGCGAATACATATTACAAATTTATCAATCAATAAACTGAGAGAGATACACAGAAGTCTTATTTTATTAATGTAGAAGATGAGACCCATTGAACTTATAATCAAAGTCTGAAAGTACTATCATCATTTCCGTTTGTTAGCAAATCATAAAAATCACGCTTAAATTAGATCAAATGAGAAGATCATATTTGATATATTTTGATACAAAGTATCAATGGGAACACAATGTAAGAAGTTTTGATTCCACACTTTTTTTTCACCAACTTGAAAAACAGAACACTTACTTTGGTGTGGACATGATTGGTCTTCGTTTCCTTGTAGCATTTTTCTCTGGAGTGTCAATGGGGACACGTCTTTTTTGGCTTTTTTTACACTCTTTGATTTTTTCTAGCAGGTTGTTCTCATCAATTGTAATTAAATCTTCCTTCTTTTCAGTCCTGCATAATGCTCCAAAATCATAACTGATTTCTCCATGTTCATCCATAACCAAACAACCTCGACCTAGAAACATTGGTAGATCGGCCGCATGGTCCCAAACTGTAAACAAGTATTCTATCTGACAGTTCAACAGCTCTATCAATGTTTCAATAGCAGTGTTAGGGGGCATCCAGCTTGTGGGGTGTCTGAATTCCTTGCCTGGGGCTTTGATTGACATCTGACGGACTTCATCAACAGTAACTTGGCTTGGATGTACACTTCTTGGGCAGTACATATGTTTCACGACATTTTGATACACTGAACAATTTATCCTAGCTCTACGTGGTACTCCGTCTACATTACATTCATCAAAAGTCAAGATTGTCTTCAGAGCATCTGATATGTTCATGAATGTTGACATCCATTTCTCGTGCGACATTCCATTCAACTTTGGTAGGAAATCATTGCCACCTATACAACATATAATGGCAATATTCATTGCTGCATACTTGAATCCAAAGTGGTTTTCAATACGTTCAATGATATCAGTAACATTGTACAACTCCGGTTTTACTTTTTGCAGTAAGACATAGACAGTGTTTTTGAATGTCCCATCTTGATTTCTGTGCCAGTGAAGTGACAATGCGAACAAATGTACTACTATGCTGTCTATGTCTCCAGATGTAACCACACTTACAACTTGTTCATTTGGCTTAATCTCCTTCATAATTGTCTGTAACCAGTCTACCTGTGCAAGCTCAGCTTCACCCTTCCTTTGTTGAATGTCTGTCATAACTTCTGATTTCTTGAATCCTTCCATGCTGTATTCAGCCTTCACCGGACATGCAAATTGTTTAGAGTTATCTGCATTACATTTCTCTTCAGACAAGATCAATTCACTATCAACTATTAGGGTGAGGTTGCGTGATATTCCAAGTTTGTTGACATTTCGGGATAAATAGTTACTAATCATTCTTTTTCCCTCGCCGGTGTTAAGTGTTGCGGACTTGGACAGCTTATGGTCGCTCATAATTTCGTCTCCGTACTTTAAATGTGCTATTGAGACGGGCTCGATTTTCTGTCGTTTTTTTCTTGTCGCACTTTTGAAATGATCAGGTGTAAAACTATATTTTTCTTCACATACAACAATTGTTTAAATGCTCGGAAAAAGATAGAAGATGCCTCCCAGGGTTCCATTTACTATATGCTTCAGGTATTGATCTCCGGATGTAGCCTTGGTCTTGAATTTAACACCTGCGAATTCCATTGTGGCATATGTTATTTCTTTGGTTCCCTTTGCTTGCTTGCAGATATTATCCGCCCCTGTCGTAATAATTCCTTCGTTTTCAATTGTTTGTTCAAGGTCTGTTGGTTTGACATGGCTGAAAATACTGGACAGCACCTTCATTAGAGCTTTTCTGACACCTGTTGATTTCTGGACAGATGCCTTTGTGCCATCAGGATTAACTAGAGACTGGCAAGTGTTCATGCTGGAGCTCATGCAGTCAAGTACCTTCATACCTTTCTTCACCTGTGCTTGTCGTTTACTTTCATCCTTTTCCTTAGATGTGGTTGCTGACAGTCGTTTTCCACGCGTACTAACTCTGCGCATAGTAACCCCTTTCCCAGCTACTGCCTTCTTTACTAGATGACTGGGACCAGCTATGTTGCTCACATCTGCTATGTCATTGTCGCTCAAGCCAAAGAATCCCTGTTGGACAGCATACTTCTTTATCATAAAACTTCCAATGTCATAGGAATTGGCATCCAAGATTTCACACGGCAAGGCTTCCTGTTTTTGGCCGTAGATATTTTGTGGAATAATAGATTTCTCTGTGCTTAATGCATTGACACGTACTATGAGCTTGCAAAGTGGTAATATATGTTTCCAATCAGCCTTGCGAAGTACAAATTGAATGTTTTTTCCCTCTGTGTTGTCTGACTTATCAAGCACAGACATGTTTTCTGTAACGTCTGCAGAAGATCCAGTGCTTGTTATTTCTGCACGTGCTTTCTGAACGTCTGTGAAATGATCCACGATGCTCATGCGAGGTAATACGGATTGTATGGTCGATCTTGGTCTAAAACTCTTGATGGCATCTTTATGACCCATTTCCCTCTGTGTGTCCAAGGCAATGTTTACGTGGCTGTTCTTATGTGGGGTTGAGAACAATGACATTTTCATATTCTGATGAAACGTTCCAGCTCTATAATGCTCATGCAATAAGTCCACACAAAACGAAGCATATGATGAGGCCCCATTAAGGAAAGCAAATGGCAGGGAACTTTTAACAGCTGCCAACAGAAGATTATAGCCATCCGGTCCACCAACCCGTTCTGCTGTTGCTATAGCCACTATCTCATCACAGTGCTGCATGAAGTCCATATGCAGAGCAAATGTTGAATTTCTTGATCTACCATGTTTAATAAATGAAGTTATTTGTTTTCCCCATTTTAAGTTTAACTTGCTGATGTTACTTTCTTTTTAGTACGTTTGAAGCTCTATCTGTTGTTCATGTTGAAGGCCTTTGTAAAACGTCAGAAGTACAGCGCAATGTAAAGCAACTGACAATCTCGTTATATTTCTTGACGCTGTTTCAATATTCTGAAGGGTAATCAATTTCATCCAGTCGTCTTCTTGCTCTGAGCAGATGTACCAGGCCGGCATTTTTTGTAGGCACTAAACAGATTTACAATTTTCGACTTCCTCAAGTGAAGTGCTGGAAACTCTGGAAGGAACTGCCGAAAATGAGGGTTGTCTTTCATGAGCTTAAGGAGGTTCTTTGCAATTTTGTGATCTGGTGCAAACAGAATCCTGTCCTTTTGGTGTTGACTTCTCCCAAGCTTCTTGGTCATTTCCTGAAGAATATCTTTCAAATTGCTGATATCATCATCTCGCCCTGTAGCTGGGATTGGATGTCTGCACAATAGTGGCGGAAACTTGAAATCTGCAAGCAAGTGGTGATTACAGTATATCTCAGATGACTCCTCACAAAATTCTGGTGTATTTTGATTGTGTTGGATACTTTCTTCGTAATCCGGTATTGTTCTTGCAAGAAGATCTGTGTCTTCAGAGTTATCTTCGATATTGCTTGATTGAAGTTTGTTAATTTCTGCTATGAAATCTTGCTCTTCAATGGAACTGTCAAAATGCATTGATAGGTTATGCTCCTTTTCAAGTAGTGCCAAGTCCTCTTCTTGTTTGGTGTCGTCATATTCAGGATCTTCCAATGTCAGTGACCTCATTGAGCAGTCTAGGTCTTGAGTATCAATTATTGGTATGGGATCTTCCACTTGTAAATCCAGGAGTTTGAATATCGACGTTTCATGCTCAAGAACTGGTCCCCATGTCATCTGAGTAGAAAATTTGCTCTGCGACTCTGATTCCTTGCCAGTAATGTGCAGCAGAAGTGAAATATCGTCTGACTGTAGCTGCTTTGCCTCCATGCATGAACAGGAATATGTGAAGGCCTTCTCTATGCAGTCTTCGCTATGCCAGGAGTTCACCAGTTTGTGGTCTTTTGGCAGTCCCTTTAATGTGATTGGCAGAGTGCATATCTGTGATGTACGGCTTTTACCGGGGTCGGGGTCCTCATGTACTGAAAGCCGTACCAAGTTGTCCATGAAAAATGTCACGTAGCAATCACGTAAACTGGTGTTGTGAACTTTCTGTTCGTCATTATCAACTGCTTGGAAATTTAGAGGATACTTCTTAAGATATGTCTCATAGTAGGACTTGTCTGCATCTGAAGCATTTTTTAACCATCTTTCTGCAGAACTAAGGCTCTGTGTGCAGCCAGAGCTAGATGTGATGCTAAATACAGTAACAAGTGAATGATAATTGATTGCAAGCTCTTCTGTGTTTAACTGCTGTAGAACACCAGTGTAGTTCCTGTTGTAAAGGGATAGAGCAGTATCGAAAAGACTGTACAATTTCGATATTTTGTTTCGTAGTAGAAGCTCCTTGTCTTGACATCTCCTAACACTGTCTTTATTTAAGAAGCAGGATGCGAAAAATACTTGAACTTCCAGCGGAACATGCAATAGCCATTCTGTGTCTGTATTCACTTGCCGCCAATCAAGGGTATCGGTTACCCAGGGTTCTACACCGTTGAAACACAGTTTACATAACTTAACACCAGAAAGTAGTTCAATAGTCTCTGGCTCTATACAGTTCTCATCATCAATATCTTTCACTACCTGTACCACATTGCTTTTTAATTTGTTGTCAAGAAACGTCTCTTGCAATTGAAACCTATGTCCAATCCCGGTGGTTGAGTCACAGCTGGAACAAGAATATAATTCGAATGTGCCGCATCGAACAAAAACTATATAAGTGCAAATTAGTCCATGACTTTTCTCAAGTTCCAATTTTAGTATTTTTCCTATGTTTGTGAAGTTTTGTTCATCATCGGTTTCAACAAAAAGATGAACTCTACAAGCTTGTTCATTGCAGCTACTTTTAGGACAGGGAACAGTTGCACATTTTCCTTTTTTGCTCGTGTACTGTTCAATGCATTTATTCAGTGTGTCATCAATCCTCTGATATGAATGCGTTATTTCTCCGTCGATTAAGTTTACTCCGTTAACTTCGTTTGCTGCTCTTTTCCGATCCAAATTACTTTGTATTGTTTTTTCACACTTTATCACAGTAGTGTTAGCAATTGATTTTATTTGTATTAAATGTTTCAAATATGATTGCTTTTGGCTTATTTCCTCCTCATAACTTAAATACGTCACCGCATCTTTGGCAAAATGGTGTTCAAATATACATATCTTTTTCCACTCTGTTTCAGTAAATATGCTTTGATAATCAGTGTACAAGGTTCTGCTTTCTGTAACATTCACATCTTTCAATATTTCTTCACACCAAATATTTGAGTCATATTTTGCAATCTGCTGATAAATATCAAGCAGTGTGGGCAAGGATGAAGAATTTATATTTGTGTTTGAATTTTCATTTATAAAGAGCACTGATATAATGTCACTGAAAATGCGTCTACATAAATCCGAGTTCTCATAATGATTTGAAATGTAACGTATGAAAGAACTGATTGTTACCATACGCTGTCCATTTACGTTGCGGATCCCATTTTTGTGATTTCTTAGTTCCTTCAAAATGTTACTAGTTGAAAGATGTGCCTCACTTTTTAATCGGTTCTTTTGTAGGAATAACACAAACTGATTATACTCTAAGTGTATTGTACCTTCTATGTCAACAAATGTTAATTCTTTTAAGCTTTTGATAGATGTCACTTTTTCCATTTGTCCGACTTGAATTAGACATTTTCAAAGTTTGCCTTCCAGATTCCCGTTGTTTCCTAAAACGCAAAAAGGATAATTATTAGATAAGTAGAATTATAAAAACTATAATTAAATGTTATAAAACTTATACGTTAGATTTGACATTTTTCTAGAAGAAAGCTGATCGCTCTAGATAAATGGGTTCGAGCGTCCCGATTATACTGGCGGGAGGCGATACTTGAAAGTCATAAAATTATGTTTATGGATAATTTTAAAACAAAATATCAGCAAGACTAATTGGTGTTTAATCGAAGAATCAGAGCTGTAAATATACTTTCTGTATATTAGTCTAAAATTTTAACTTTTGTGTAGTTATATCACAGTTTCTATGTTAAATATATTTTTCTTCAGAATATAGACGTATAGTAAACTGTTAACCATGTACAGAGCAAATGCGGAGGTATTAAATTTGTTAATGCTGATCAGAGAACTATTAATAGATCTAGTAGTCCACTGAGCTGATTGACTAAAATAAATGTGCAACCGTTTATTTGAAATATTGCGATCTGATTGGCCACTCAATAATTTTAAACACTAAATAATGAAAAGAGTTTGGGATGAATGTGCATGAGTAAACTGATGTTGAACACTGAAATAAATCAGTACTTATTGGGTGAAATTTAAACAATTAAAACCCCACGGTAGCTCCGCCCTTTACCGGTTTCTTGATTATAAAAATTTCGCTTAATTAGTAACTTCTATCATATACCATGAAGCTTAAACACAAATCCCTGTATATTCCCTGTATATTCAAAGAATATTTTGGTAGCTCCTGATGAAATTTCAAAGAAATAGGCAAACAACGGACCGATATTCAGATTTATGATATTCAAAATTAATCAATGCTTAAAATTAAAAAAAATACTTACCATCATTTCTTTCTGAGAAGGATCTTTTGCAATATGGACCCCTCTTGAAAATCGGACACAGTTCACACTTAGAATAACTTCATAACATTGAATAGAATTTCAAATCAGTTGCTTAAAACTTGACAATATCACTGTTTATCTAACAAAGTCCACACTTCCACACTTATAATAACTTTATAACTTTGAATCATAATTATAACTTAATCTAAATCAGTTGTTTGAAACATGACTAATATCATTGTTTTATTCACAATAAAATGAACACTGTGTCTTTTTATTTTCATTCAAGGTATCAAGGAAACATATGGCCTGAGCTTATCAGCCCCGTTACATGTGATTTATTACTTTTCATTGCCTGCCTGCTGGAAAGCTGACCCCTGCATCAAATTAACAGTTATATAATTACAAGATAGTGGGAGAGTAGTTTCTACTCTCTCTCTGGGGCCTGACACAGAACTGTTTATGGAACTCTACATTTTAAGACTAAATCTGGCAAAACCTTATCCGTTCTTCTTTTTTTAGAGCATTGCCTGTAACACACAATTTTTTTATTTGGTCATCTGTTTATGCTTTCAAGTAAAAACCTTATGATATTAAGATAAATGTTGTATTCACACAAGATAAAAACACAAATTAGGACATATAAACTGTTATAACCAGCATTTAAAAAAAAACAAGAGATGTGTTGATCAGAAACACAATGCCCCCTAGTGCGCCGCTTTGAAAAAAAAATACCTTTGACCTTGAAGGATGACCTTGACCTTTCACCACTCAAAATGTGCAGCTTCATGAGATACACATGCATGCCAAATATCAAGTTGCTATCTTCAATATTGCAAAAGTTATTACCGACATTAAAGTTTTCGGACGGACGCACAAACTGACGGACGGACTGACAGTTCAACTGATATATGCCACCCTACCGGGGGCATAAAAACAACCGAAAACACATTATGTGTTGAAACATACATAGAAGTCAGAATATATTTAATTGATGGACCTCAATATATTCAAATGACATATTATGAATGAATGAATGATCAATTGCCTGGCTTATTTACTGTCTTTTATCAAATTCAACTCTTAATGTTTCACAAGCAATATGAAATCAATGAATAAATTAATCCATTTATACAGTTTGAGGATTCCCATTATACGTCGAAGAATCCATTCACACAAGTTCCTTTCCGCGTTTAATGCGCTCCGTAAAGAATTCTGGAACAATACACTGTTCGTAAAACAAATGCAACTTAAAATTCATTTAAAGACCGACAACTCGTCAGGGGAGGTTAATCACTTATTGAACAAGGCAATACCGCTCGAAACTTCGGTATAGACAACAAAATCATCTAATCTGAGTGGATAGTTACATAGTTTTGATCATTAATAGGTTTAAATGGCCATCTTGGCGGCCATTTTGGACGCCATGTTGGATTTGTGTGTAATATAATAAACTTAAACAATGTCTGATAATCTTAATGTGTGCTTTGCCCCTTGAAACCTATGTATATCCACCAAAATAATCGAATTTGAGTGGATATTTACATAGTTATTATCATTAATAGGTTTTGGCGGCCATCTTGGCGGCAAATTTCGAAGCCATGTTGGATTTGTGTGTACTATTGTTAACGTAGACAATGTCTGATGATTTTTATGTGTTGTTTGCCCCTTGAAACGTAGGTATACATGTAGACACCAAACCAATCAAATTTGAGTTGATAGTTACATAGTTATGATCATTTATAGGTTTTGGTGGATATCTTGGCGGCCATTTTGGACGCAAGTTTGGATTTGGGTGTTATATAATAAACTTATACAATGTATGATGATCTAAATGTGTTCTTTGCCCCTTGAAACCCATATATAGCCACAACAATTATCAAATTTCAGTGGATATTTACATAGTTATGAACATTTATAGGTTTTGGCGGCCATCATGACGGCCATTTTCGACGCCATGTTGGATTTGTGTGTACTATTGTACACTTTAACAATGTCTGATGATCTATATGTGTTCGTTGCCCATTGCAACATAAGAATAGACACCAAATTTATCAAATTTGATTGAAAAATTAAATATTTATTATCATAAATAGGTATTGGCGGCCATCTTGGCGGCCATCTTGAAAAATACCAAAAGCTGCCAGTACCAGACTGTTATCAACCATTTTCATATGCTACTGGCATGCATCTTCCAATATATATAGGTGTAATTTTGCCCCCTTACTGGTATCCCCACCTCAATTTTTGGTACTTGGCTGAAGGACTTATAGGAACACGAACATCTGGCAGAGTTTCGCGACAAATATTTGCGTGTAAATCGATATTGTTTCAGATGATGTGGAAATTGATAAGTTGTATACCGCCAGATAAATTTTATTATCGTGTCTCAAATTTGAAATAGATGAATTGTATATAGCGCCCCGTCATTTATCGATGAACAATCAATATTTGATCGACCAGAGGAAACAATAAATGGGTCTTTGATTTACCACATCCTCGAGCCGCTTTTAATATAAACAGCTGGAAACAGACAATGAAATGATAATCCATACCCCTAACACTGAATACCTTTGGCCTTGCCATATCAATTAATTTGAATGGTAATGATACGTTATTTGAATGTTATAATTTATTGGTCCATGATTAAATCTACAGCATAAGCCAAGAGAGGGCTGAAGTTATCTTTATAGAATCGTTACTGATCAGTACATACAGTTCATTCCAACATATGGAAGTTTTGTGTAGCGACTTCGCTGGCTGCCCCCTATTGAACCTCTATGAATTTGTCAATGTTAATGCACACAACTTAGATATCGACAATATAACGAATTGTGTTAAAGCATTAGATAAATAAATTTAAAAAAAAAACAAACATTAAATATATATTGTTATTATAATCATGGGAAACATAAATGTAATTATTATGTTGTATCTTAAACCGAGTAATTACAATGATACTAGACAAGATCATAACATGCTACACATTGATAAATACAAAACTATAATACAATAAATGGAAAATCAAATAATTCGTAGTTTAACTTAAATGCAAATGTGTTTCACGTGTACAATAGAACATTCACTCATGTTCGAAAACATGAACACATTTAAGAAATATAGACTACCGCATGCAAGTGGGTTCATATGACACATACAGAGTACTTGGTTAAGCAACGAATACGAGTGAAAGTATCGACTATAGCGTAGTCGTTAAAATGGTT
Source organism: Dreissena rostriformis (assembly GCA_007657795.1). Classification (NCBI taxonomy): domain Eukaryota; kingdom Metazoa; phylum Mollusca; class Bivalvia; order Myida; family Dreissenidae; genus Dreissena; species Dreissena rostriformis. The sequence goes on along the minus strand of VMBQ01000031.1, from coordinate 95,266 downwards.
AAATTATTAAAGGCAGTTCACTTAAATGTATGACACCATAAACGACATTCAACGTATTTTATTAAACCTTCCACGTGCATGTGCACAATTTGCATTAAAGTCGTATATATACTTAATTTATAGTTTAATTTAAGACCATATATTTACAAACAAACAGCTGTTAGATAAACAAGATTTATAAGGATTCTCTGCAGTCAATACCAACCGGGATATCTACTTAGATTGCGGAGAAAAATATGATCACACTCACTGGAAATTATATCCATTTGGTTTAAACAGAAACATGTCATATTATAAGAGTTTTGCAGCAAGTTGATATATAACTACATATTTAAATTATTAAAGTAGAACAATCTGATTAAAGGGCATCATTCGAACTGAACAAAATCAGCAAACAATCTTCCCAAATCAATATTTTCGCTCTATAAGATACAGTGTATTCTCTTAATTGTTATTTAAAATTTATCGTTGGCACTGACTTTTGCTAGTATGTTAAGTTATTATATTTCCTACTTCACACTTGCATGATGTTTAAATATATAAATTATTTATGATTTATATACCTTTCAATATATCTATCTTCTGAAATAAAGGTCTGCTTGGGCAACGTCTGATATTTATTCATGAAATAAGGTGGACTGTTAATCTCATATTTGTAATATCAGTAAACGGCTACATGTAAGACACATTAATTTATCTCTGTTTTAAGTGACTAAATGGTTACCTTAATATAAATGAGTCATAGCACGAGCACTTCATAATTAGATGATTGTTGAATTCGCTACGTTTATGTTCATTTTTTTTTGTAATTTACTAGCCTAAATATCGGCTTTTAAGATGGCAACCGCGACAATTTTGATTGGGTTATTTCAATAAATCGGAATGCACGTTGAAATAATTTCGTGTTTTCCAGTAATTGCCAATTGCAATATACTTTTGGTACCGTTTTCCATTGCTTGATATTAAAAATGAAAGTATTTATGTTCAACTGAAATGCCATAAATGTACACATGTGTGATATCGATATACCATTTGAATTGCTAAAAACGAAATTTATTGTTAAATTTTGATGTTCAAGTAAAATCATCATTTTATTTTAATGTGAACAATAAGATTGCAAAATGTACTTCAAATAATTCGTCCCTGATATTGTATACATTTATTTTCATACTGTTGTGGCGTACACTTTTTATACTTTATGGTGCGGATCTTACTCTTACCGATGGTTTAGAAAACGAAGTGAAGTAAACGAGCTGAAATTACAAATAAATACATTCGGTAATTAACTATTTTTAAGTATGGAACTAAAATTAAAACTGAAACCATTTTACATATTTAAGAGCATTAACTACAAGTATATTAAAGAGGTAGAAAATAATGTAACGTGTGTGATGTTCCCTTCCCAAATATCATAAAAAATCATGGTATAGTTGAAGTTCATGTTTTCAAATATTAGTTATATTTAGATTTCCACGGTTGATTGTTGTTTTTGCAAATGATTCAATGAATTTGTGTGTTTCATTAGAAAACTGTCATAAAAAATTCCAAATATTGTCGAATTTGAAAATAGTAAGATCGAAATATTATAATAATTGTGTTATAATTCTTCAAAATTTTTCGCAACAAACATTCAATTGTATGATAAGTTATACAGCTATGTATATTATCTGTACACATGCAAGCGTTAGGACTGTGTTGAGTTGATGTATTAAGTATGTTATGACGCTGAAATAAAATGCCACTGGGCTTAAACACTTCAGAACAGCGCTAAATTAAGGATAAGGTCATACATGTTATTTTAATTTGAGCAATGTTTTACAAATATAATCATCGACTATAATCCGATGGAATATCATGACTCGTAATCCATGCATATTAATATAACGTTTTTGTTTTTAACTTAATTGATTCGAAATCAAACATCTCCCTTGTTATCCAATAACGGCGCTTTGTTCGTTCAATAAAGCGAAAACAATCATGCTTTATTGCACGCACACTTTTAAGTTTATGATTGCATCTTCCCTTGAGGGAACTTTAAACTCACTTAATTGCAAAATCACATTATATTTGTGTCTCTTCGTGTTTCCTGTGAAATAGTAGGTGCCCTTGCGTGTTCTCGAATTCATGACTGTAATTTGAAACGATGACGGTTTTACTACAAACCGTTCTTTACGGCTTGATAACTGTGTACATGGTCAATATTGCATCTGTAAAACTATACGTTATATCGTTTTAACTACGTGTTTTATATTACACATTGGTTATGTATCAATTATGTTCGCAGGGACAGAAGTTCTAAAGATAGTGTATAGGTGGAGCTATTGCTTTGTTGAAAACAAATAGTCGGCACACAGTTATGTCTCTGAAAAGTGCGCTTCACATGTATAGACTTACCGAACTGCGAACTATAAGCGCAACCCCGATGTATATGAGCAAAGCAAATAGTGGTTATTGGTGGATATCGTGTGTGTTGCAATAAATTATCTATAGAGTCGAAATAAAATGTGATTTCAAGCCGTAAAACTGAGGCATCCATCATCGTTAAAGTTGTGATTATCTATTTGATCTTTTCGAAGGCAGATGTGTTACTTATAAGTCATAGTACATTTATATATTATAACAATAATACAGAGTACGTACAAACACTAACTGGTTAAGCAAAGAATACAGCTGTATAATACAAGTAGGCATATACTTGTTAGGGTTATACTTCCATGCCATGTACATTGCCAACGATACTAATAATACAAGTTGTATGCATCAATTAGTTTAAGAAGCAAACTGATAGAGGTATTTGAGCCCTGAAAATATATTATATATTAAGTGTATACGAAACAATGGAATGGAGTGCCTACGTGTCACATCAATAAACAATCATTAAGAAATTAACATATTAACATGCCGTCCATGGTGTCGTTGATTGCATTGTCTCCATACCGTATAACACAACTATGAATACAAAGGTATGTTTTATCACATTAAATATTGGTGTGTATACTTCTAGTTGTTTTGTTTAAAAAATAATAAAAGGCGTGAGGATCTCCTTGTTAAATATTATTGCTGTCTATTTAAAATACGCATTGTTTTGTTGCAGCGAAACAATAGATGCAGTCAACATTACTTTTATCATCAGCATCATTTAAATAATCACAATACAACAAGCCTGTTTTCCTCAAGGATTCGTTCCGAATATGGTCTTCTATGGAATAGAAGATATACGTGACAGACCAAGTGAACATGCAATATGTGAGCATGATGTTTCTCCTCGCGTAATGAATTTAAAATAAATACAATGAAGATATGATAGACTAACGTATACGAATACGAATTACGCATAAGTATATTAACATTAAATGGAAGATCAATTCGTGAGTAACACTCTATACCTGATTTATATTTAAACGCATTATATACTGCCCTTTGCATTGTACGTATAGACACAAAAACTACAGCACAATTCGGGTATGTTGAACAATCCTGGAATTTGACACATTGAATTATATCATTGCTAGAAGTGTAATCTGGTTTTGATTTTCATTCATAAAAAAGTTTACCATCGTGACCTTTACAAAGTTTTATGTCAGAAACGATGAAGATAGTCTGACTTCAATAATCGAACAGGACAGGAAGCTGAAGTCGACTGTATAACTCTCTGGGAAATCTTATCACGGCAAGTTATTAGAAAACGTCAAACATTGGTGAAATGATAATACGCAATAAGCGTGTAGTTCATTCCAGAAGTAAGATCAAATAAAGTGTACATTCGACCTGAATTCTTTGTAAGCGAATGTGAACAAATATCGTTGACATTACTGGTCGAATAATTACATGCGATCGCGTTTGAATGGCGATTTTTGAACATGAATTCTGATGACACTTTAAAATAACGACCGATCGCGAAGATTGCGTATCATCTAAATTTAAGTACGCTTTTTTTCCTTTACATCTGATTTAAGTAGGACAGATTTCAGTTACTTTAATATGTATTTAAACATGAACCTAATAGCATCACAATTAAATTAAATAGCTTACAGAAACATAGACTCATATATTTGAATACTCAGATCATCGCCATGCATTCGAAAAAGAAACCAGAATTATTGTTGTAAAAAGCCAAATGTATTGTTCGTTCGTTTATGCATATCTACAAGCATAGCATATCCTTAATTGTTTTAATGAATAAAAAAGTCAAGTTAATTACAATTCAAGTTAACTAGTTAACCAAATAATAATTCATAATCTGCGGATAATTAAAACTATTTAAAACAAACATATGCAGACCATAATTAGTAATATTAATTCTGTCATGACACGATACGTATCGGAGATTGGCTTATTTAGAGTAAAATGTATTGTGTCATGACAGTAAACGACTTCGCGATTGGCTTAATGTCTGATGATGTAATACATTTAAGAAACTCGGACTTTTAAAGCTTCATGTACACCGTACTTGAAAGCAAAACATATGTTGCTAACTAGAAGCACCACAGGTCTATAGAACAGTGCCCTTACGCTGGCGACATGAAGCTTATGATTATTTCAGCAAACAACCATTCAAAACTCGTTATGTGTCAATTCACAAAGAACATCGTGATGTTTAATGAAATAGATTCACACTCGTACGTGGTGATCTGCGTTAAGTGATGTGATTAATTGTATTTCTTAACTAAAATCCTAACCTTCCCTCAGGGGAGGTCTGATAACAACATGATACAAGATACATATGATATAACATTATTAAAGAGGTTGTTTAATTGAACAATACGCACATGTATCAGACGTTTACATCATTACACTGCATACATTTTAGCCTTACAGTAATTAATTTCGAGACACTAATCTGATAACTCGCGGGATGCCTAACGTTTTAACTGAACATAAAGCAGGTCAACATTGATGTACGGCTTGCATTATAGGCTAGCAAAAGTTGATGTTACGAACTGTTATTCGAACACATATCACAATAAGGTGTTATCGGTATGGCCCTGTTCACAGAATAATTACAAGTAAGTGTATGTATGTCATGTTCAACGGATTCGAAATCAATGATTGCGATACGTTACATGTGTATTTGGTTCCTTGGCAAACATATCTTTATTTTTGACTTCTTGATCTTGACATATAACGTAATAAATAACTAACAAATATTAAACATTTGAAATGAAAACTATCGTTATACAAATATACAGGGTTAAATTTGCGTTTGACGCTTGAAACTGTCAATGCAAAGCATTGTTTTAATAAACCGATTAAATGACGTTTCGAACCGGAAACATTATCAATCACACGTAAATAAATTGAATAGTACCGCATCTTTATCCAAAGATACTTTAAATTTGTTTCATTTACATTAAAATGTATTAATTGTTTGATATGCATCAGAGTAAAAGGATCACAACTTCCGAGACCAGATGCAAGAAATGTAAAACGCAAATCATCTCAATTACGTATTGTTCACAGGATTTGAGAAAGTTAAATAATACAATTTAAACACCAGATCATCGGTATGCATCTCAGGATGAAACCGTAATGCAGGGTGTTAAAAGCTCAAATTACATAGATTGGATGTATATGTAAATACTAAACTAGCATCCCATTCTGTATTTCTAATTCGAACACACGGTATTGCTTGCTCTCATGCAACCAATCCATATACAAAAGCTTATGCACAATTTTCGTGTGCATATTTCGCAGCAGTAGAAACAGTACCAGTAAAAGTTGTAATGAAACAATTCTGCAAAATTGAGTTAATTAAAGTTTTGTATATAGCTTGAATATGTATATACNAACACTAACCTATTATTCTATTTATCCCACTTTTTATTCAGAAAACCTTTTTATTTAAACAAAATTAGTTTTTTATGAGCGTTTGTTGTACTTTGACAATGACTGTATTGTAACCAAGGTCAGTGTATTACTCCGCGTTCCAAAAATAACCGATGATCAAATAATCACTTTTTTAAATCAGAATATCGTTCTGTGACAATGAGTCGTGCGTTAATAATTACAATTTTATTCATATTGAATTGCAAATCAAAAAGTTTTATAACATCAATATAACATGTAATTGTTATATGCAAGGAACTACATTTGTTTACAACGTCACAACCGCCTAACACCACACACAATTCACTTTCGATATCAAACTAACAACTTTTGATCACGAGGTGCAAAATATTTGCTTCTTTGTAATAATATGTGGTTATTTCGTGACAAAATAACAATGATAACTTGGATTGGAGCTAATTATATACATTAAAATTTTGAATGTGGAAAGTGGCACCAAAGAATTGTGAGGCAAAGTTGTTCGAACGAGAGAAAGACATTTGCTGGTGAAGTGACTGGGTGGGGCGAACATCAACTTGATCAAGATCAACTTGTTCAACGGTAGACAGTGGTTTTCTAGGCTGCATTTCGGCCATAGTTTCAGTGCATGAAGGTGAACACGTGGAAGCTGTTGGGTGATTACATTTACTGGACTGAGCAAGAATGTTGGAACACTTTTGCTGCTGTTCAACAGATATGGTGGAATAATTGGTTATGGACTGGACATTTTTGTGCCCTGTTATGGCCATGATTTCAGTGGGTGGAATGTTTGCATTTCGAAGTTTTTGGACCAGGAATTTGCGAACTGAGTGGTTCGTTATTCTCTTGTGCTCGGGAAAGCCGGCGTCTTTTGCCATGTCCTTCAGCATCTGACATAGCTTGTTGACACCCAATTGTTGACGCAAGAACCACTGGGATGCAGTGTCAATTGTGCGTTTTGCCAGGTAGTAAGGTTGCTTATCTGAAGAAAAATCAGATGAACTCATATCCGAGTACAGCTTGTAAATTAACCCAAGATTTCTTGGTCCAGAAGTGGCGAACATCTTGGGAGACACTTTTCTTATGTCAGCAATGTTCTCTTCTGTGCGTGTTTTCGTTTGGCGCTCGTTGAACTTAAGATACTCCACACCATTCGAGTCCACACGGAGGCGAACGTCTCCCCACCTAACAAAGACAGCATTAAAGTTAAAGCGGATGTACTTTGTGAGATGGGGTGCAAAATAATGAGAAAAATTGATACATATTTTTGTGTTCGTGTGTTAAAAAAATGTTTCTTACCGCAATTTGTATTGCTCCGTGGTTCCTCGCAAGCCGAAATGAAGGCAGTTGTTCAACCAGATTGTATTTAACAAGGCCTTCTGAGTCTCGGTGCCAAGGATCCCCTTATCCCAGAGCAGATCGATGTCGGTATCACTCAGCGGATGGGCCTCCATAGGACGGTTTCCCTGACCCTAAATTGGTGATTTATATTTCTTGTACTGTTTCATTTAACTTTTCGACTGTATTTTTGTATTCAAATTATTTATTTTAGTATTATATCTTTCGTAGGCTTACAATATTACTGTTTAATGTGACTATTCGACTTTTATTTATTAATTGCAAATTTATGTCGCCAGGGTAATAATTTCGTACAGACTACACTCGGGATTTTTTCCCAATTTTGTCATAATTGATACGTTTTCTGTTCAATACGTTATTTAGACAATTTCTTTAAGTTATAACCGTTCATCTTAATTTTACCCGTTTCTTAAGACTTTTTTGCATTGTAGGTGTCCCTTGTGAGTGCAAATTGGGCTCCAGTCCCTGTCATAACTGAACATCCATAGCGATGTCGTTTCAGGTACCTTTTAACACTAGCGATGATGCCACGGAGGGAGCTTGGTTCGAAATCTGTGCCATTTGACTTTTTAAGGGACAACAGGAAAGTGGCAAAATACTTATCAAGAAGAGTTGGTTCTATGTGATGGATTTCTTTGCCTTCAGCTTTTAACATTATAAACCGTTTGAATTTGTTTATGTCAGACAAGGTCTTCTGTAAAGTCTTTTTGTTTTCATTTTGGACAATGAAATTACCGACATCATTGAGGTTAACATCTATGAACTCTTTATTGTCAGGCATGTCTGGAATATCATTTTTGATGATTGGGGTTTGGACATTGCTAATCGATGGTGCATCAGAACTAAAGCTAGTAGTAGTATGGGGCTGGTGTCGTTCTCAGTTGTCAATTCAATCTCATGTGTAAACAGATTAAACGGATCAAACCCATATTGTTCCTGGAACTGGCTAAGTGTTAAAATTTCCTTTGCTTTAGTTGCTTGTTGCTCATTTTCATCATTTAATTAATCCCAAATTAATAAGAAATTTGTTTTGTTAAATTCGTCAGACATTTTGAGGTGTTTTCAGTTGCTGTTGACAGCAACAGAACCTATTTGCAACATAGTGTTAAATTTACCTAATACTAGAGGTTTAATGACAATAAGTGACAACAAACTCATGTTTTTACTACTTTTATTTGTTGAAAGATCATTAAAATTGACAAACAGTTGAGATTGTTTTTATTATTGATGCACTTGGCAAATACAGGTGATAAGGTGCGTGGGAAAAAAAGTCCCGATTCGGCAGTTGATGACGTCATTCGTGCCGTGTATTAAAGCAGAAATTTAATCAACGGGGCTATAATCAACCGAAATCGCTGTAAAAGTGGGATAAAATGTGCAGTCTGTCGGCATCATCCTGAATCTGCGCTCATGTATCCCGTGTTTATACCTAAGCATTGAGGTATACATGTATGTTCCTTCATTTTGTATCATGCCAAAACACAATTAAATAAACAACAACATGTAGCAGTGTAAACTTGTCGGGGCTGTTATTGGTAAGTCTATTGTATTCCTATATTAAACTCGTATCGTACGTCTTACGCGACCTGGATCATGTAAATTAATAGGTTAGTATTACTTAAAATAGCGCGCCTTAACGCTGTTCTAAAACAAGCATGCACCAATTGGCAAACAAAGAATCGTACACTTAATAATGTCAATACATTGTAAATACATTACAATTATTGTTTAAAGTAAAAACCCATTTATATTTGACTTGCGGTTGCATTTTTATTAAGAATTTGTTATATTTGCATTTTTTTCAATTTATACTGCTTATGTTATATAAGTTCACACATGTGTTATGCATGAAATATATGAAGTAAAAAAAGTACCGTTACGCTAAATACCTTCATTTGCGTAGCGTGAATACAATATTTGCAAAACTTATGACACGTCTTTAAGTTCATGTATTATACTTACTTCTTTTCAAATATAGTTTAATGTTGAATTGGTCTCCTTTGTCAAGATAGTTCATCATAGCCCAATAAGTATTTTGTAATGTTCATAGAAGCAAACAGGTTAACTTTCTTTCTGGAGACAGAAACGCATTATCGAACTTTTCTTTACATTAGCTTAAACTTACTATAAAAAGAAAAAGGATTTACATTGAGGTCCTTGACTCATTCAGAATTAATAATTAAATTACTATCGTACATAAATAGCCGAATAGTTTAATGTCTTAACTTATATAAGTCATTGCGTTTTTTTTCCTTAAGTTACTTACAGATGTTTAAAAGCTTACGGTTTTTTGGTTTTATTCAAGTCATTGAATGCATAGTCCTATAAACATATTCCGGCAATGTGGATTTATTTGAAAGTCAGTGCTTATTGTAAATCGTTCTACTAAGGTATGTTAGCTTGTCTATTTCAAATATTTTTTATTCAAATTTTCTCATATACATGACCTTAATCCAATGAGTTATATAATGTGATTCAAATTAAATTGATGCTATATCTGTTGCCAGTTTGCGAATATGTATGCGACGTATATCCATAAAGCAGGAAAAAATATCCCCCCCAATAATAACCTGAGTTATGAGTATGATATATCATCCAAAAAAAACGAATACGTGTTAGACGAAGTGCACATGCAATATGTGGGCATCTTGTTTCTCCTCGCGTTATGAATGTAACATGAACTCAAGGACGAAAGCATGGAATAACGTATACGAATCACGCATAACAATATTAATAAAACATGGAAGATGGATAAATTAGTTAGAAACAGTATATACCTATTTTTCAAGGCATTACTTGATATACTGTCTAAAACATATTGCCGATAGCCAAAATAAAACAGCACAACTTTGGTATGTCAAAAGATCCTGGAAAACTGACACACTGAATTAATACCATTGCTGGGAGTGTAATCTGATTTTGATATGCAATCTAAGAAACGGTTACCACCGTGACCTTTACAAAGATTTGTGTCAGAAACTATGAAGATAGTCTGACTTCAATCATCGAACAGGACAGGCAACCAAAGTCGACTGTATAATTCTCTGGAAAATCAAAGAAAGGCAAGTTATAAGAAAAGGTCAAATTGGATGGATCCACATTTATCAGCGTTTAATGAATAAAATGTTAAAACACAATTAGCGTGTAGTTCATTACGAAAGTAAGATCAAATCTAGTGCAGATTCGACATGATTCCTAATAAGGCGAATGTAAACAAATATTATCGTTGACATGTCAGATCGAATAATGGAATATGTGCGACTTTGAAAGACGTTTTATGAAGATAAAGTATGACTACTTACAATTTGAGATAACGGCCGATTGCGAAGATGATGTTGTATCTTATTGTTAGAACGTTATTTGTTTGTTGGATTACACTTTTTATAAACTAAACGGGACAATGCATATAAAAGCCAAGGGCATTACCAAGGAATCGCACATACTTCGAGTGAATCACGTGATTCTGATTCATTTAAAATTGATGATATATCTATGACATAAATGAATGTATAACAATTGATTAACAACGGCACCTATACCATGTTGATATTAACATATTTAAAAATATAAACACTGGGAGGGTTTTTTCTACACCAACATAAATAACAAAACAAAGGCAAAACGTGTGACGAAGAAGAACATAACTAGACAGTGCACTCACATATCACTCACTCACAAAGCCGAACGCATACTGGTATTAAACTGAACATAAAGCACGTCCATAATTGATGAACGGTTGGCATTATATGCTAAAATAATTTAATGTTACCAACTGTTTTCGAACACATGATCAAAATTAGATGTTATCGTTATGGATTTTTTCACTGAATAAGTCCAAGTAAGTTTATGCTTTTCATGTTCCACGGATTCGAAAAAAATAATTGCGATACGTTTCAGGCGTATTTAACCAAACATACCTGTATATACCTTGGCAAACATACCTTTATTTTAGACTGCTCAATATGAACATATCAAGCTTTACAGAACTAATAAATACTTAAAACGACAAAAGTAGTTATAAAATTATACATAATCAAATTTTGGTGTACCGCTTGAAACGGTTAATGCAAACCTATGTTTTAATAATCCGATTGAATGACGTGTCGAACCGGAAACAGAATAAATCACTTACACACACGTATATGAAAGGAATCGTATCGAGTCGTTATTCAAAGACCCTTTAAATTTCGTATTACAATGTAATTACACTATACTAACTCAATTGTTGTGTATACATCAGAGAAACATTATGACAACTTCTAAGGCCCGAAGCAATGAATGTAAAACAATTATCACATGTTTTACTTATTGTTCACACGATTTGAGAAAGGTTTATAATACAATCTACACACAAGACCAACATTATGCCTCTCCGGAAGTAACCGTAATGCAGGGTGTTAAACGCCCGATTACATACCTTGGATGTTTGTGCAAATACTATAATAGTATACCATTCTGTATGTTTAATCCACCAGTGTTATTGTTTCACACCAATTATATACATTGGTTAAATAATGTTATTCTAAAGACGTTTTACATAAGTGTATATAAACCAACGAATGGAAAAGAACCAAAGACCAGAATACCTGAAAATTCCGGAAAATCTGTGCTGATCTGGTAGTACAACACACACGGTATTGTTTGCTCTCATGTAACAAATACATATACGATAGTTTGTATACATTGGTCGTGCTAGTATTTCGATGCAGTAGACACCGTACCAGAAAAGTAGTAATAAAATAAAAATTATTTCAAATAGAGTCACGTTAATTTATGTAACCAGTTTAAATATGTATACATATTATAATATATTGATACCAGCATTAGATAAAACACTTTTTGAACAGTATTGGTTATTTATTTTAGCCTAGTTATACATTTTGTTCGAAAAAACGGAATAAGTTTATTAACATTTTTTTTAGCATCTAATTTGGCATACTTACACAAATATAACGTGTGAAAACGTTACATTTACATGATTGCTGAGNAAAAAAAAAAAAACAAAAAAAAAACGACTGCATGGAAACATAACGTTTAAAAACCAAGAAATTTTATTTTAAAAAACGCTGTAAAGGATCTTCGTAGATCATAACAACAGGAATGAATTGAACATTGATAAAGTAAAAACATATGAAACCATGTCGGAATCGGAAATTTCACAATTCAAAGGAAAGTCGGGTAATGTGAGGTAAATCATTTGTTTGTGTGAGTAGACGTATAGAAAAGTTTTACAAACACAATATGCTTGTTACCCATCATTGTTATCTTGTTTCATTTCTCTGATGATGAGGTGATTGAAAATCAGTCAAAAGCCAGCTATATCGTAATTTGCGTCTCTATTGTCAAATCCATGAATTGAGCAATCAATATCAGAATTGGCGTGAAAAAGATAAATGGTCGATTGCCTTATTCCCACACTATTCAGAAACAAGCAGATGAAAAAAATAAATCTTGAAAGGAATCACATCCATACGCCCCGCAATAAATTCTATTGAAATTCCCCTGCATCTTCATGTGGATGCCAATGATTCGTAAATTGATGTTTGCATGTTTGAGTTGTCTGTGTGAACTTTATGAGTGCAGGCTAAAAAATGTAATTTATAAGTGGTCATTGGCTAGTGTATTCTTGACAGTATATTTTCAAACCAATTTAAGTTTTGCCTCATCGTAAAAGGTTGTTCGCAAATTCGCCTTATTGTGCACGTTGAAAAACCTATCCACCGATAATGTATCTATATGGCAAATGTTAATTTGCATGTGAGATTGATCACAGTGTTGTTTATGAACTTATTATAAGTGTTTGACGTTATTTTATTTTGTTTAATGGGTATGGTCACAGTTTGGCAAACTGGCCATTTTCAAAATAAGTGTCAACTATTTAAAGAAGAATCATACTATAATAAGATATCAAGCAAAATAATAACATTCCTGAGTAAGACACATGTAAACAATGTCGGTACCTTCATGGATAATCATCAATAGAAATCAGCAAAATAATCAAGTGTGTGTAATGTTTTTATCGCGAATTTAATTTAACCTAAAAAGAGGTATGTTTGGTATGGTATGTCCGAGCTAGACAAAATACTTCTATAACACATACTTCTACACCTCGTTAATCGTAAATAAGAGATTGACCATACGAGATTTGATTAATGACTTACCAGAACTTCGAAACTAAATAAACATCAAGGTAAGCAAAGCAAATCAATGTATCGTAAACCAGTAATGAGTGGTTTCTACACTGGTGCATAAGCGAGTATATGTTACATGTAATTTGGTTGACATGTTCACTAAACCTTAAAGCTGTATAACCTAATCGTAGTTCCTTAATAAAAAACGAAACAAACGAACACAATTAGCAATTAAGTGTACTCAGATATAAACTTCGTTCATGTTTTGTTACAGCTTTATAAATAAATATACTAATGCTATTGCTTTATAACCATTTTAATACGTAATAACAAACTGTACACCGTTGTTATGCTTTATTCCTAGGGCTAGAAACACATGTGCCCCATTAGTTTGTTTTATAATCTTAAAAAAACAAAGAAAAATATAACAAAAAACATTATACATCAAATATAAATTCACATATATAAACGTAGAGTAATGTACTATTTGCATGAACATTATTTATATCTGAATACAATGTTAACCGATAAAAACTAAAAATCTATTTGTTTTATAACACAATGCAGTTACTTTGAGAAAATACACATATTTATAAAAGAACATACACCTCTTGTTGCCTTAGTATTAAAGGCGTTGGCCGCTGATGTTATGTCACTATATAATATGGATAATATTGGGGAGGATGTTACACTAACGTAGCAATGCACCTGTATAAGGAGCACTCTTTGACAGGAGGCGACGGCATGAATGTTGATATTTAAGAATATTACACCACAGTGCATGCAAGAGTGTCTGGGAGTTTGTCCACATGTTTTCACTAGGACACGCACAGCTGACGAGGCTTCTGTTGTTTCATGAGGTGTCCTCCCCGCGGTCCAGATGCGATCAGCCCTGATTTTAAGGTGAACGACACTAAATCGCGCAAATGCTGGAGCCCCTGGATTTCACGGACTTAAATTTTATTTAATCTGGTCTAAATGCGCGGTTTTCTATGTTTATACAATGTTCGTGCGTATAGCAAAATTGATAGCGATACAGTTGTATCTATGTTTATCCTGGCAATTTACAGTTTGTCAATACATGCACTATTTTTATCTTTATACGTGATTAAACCTGTACTACTTATGATATTTGTCAGATTTACACTAGAAATTTAAAATCACATTTGATATAGCATTACTTCATTTATATTATATTATCATAATAATTAGATTTTGCAAAAATAATGTTTCATTAAGCAATTGCTCGCAAAAAAATGCAGAACGTTTGTTGTTTTTAAACAATGCTACTAGTTTTAGGGTCTTCCCATTTCAATAAACCTTCGTATGGCACATTTTTGCTGTTGGAAGTTTTTATATAGCATAACAGTATTGGGCAGTATTTACATATCTTTAGTAAAATGAGAACATTCATGAAATGTGTAAATATAAAAACAAGAAGTACATATGTATATCAATATTCAAGCAAAATCTGATATAACTATGACGTCATTACGCCCCAATTTAAGTAAGAAATAACGTAACGATTGGGAAAAAACGCCAATTTTAATATTACGTTTGTAGTAATAAAACACCAAATGTGCTCACCAAGGAAGTTTTATCATAATTATACATCTTTATGAACATGATCCTTGCTTGGCATGTGAAAACGATCATTTATCGTATGACAATCTGGTTACATCGCTGTAAAGTAGTATTCTAAGAATGTATAGTTTGAAATACACTCTGCTTGTGCCCTAGGTGGTTTTTTGAATATGAATATATTTACCTACAGATAAAACAGACCGAACAATTTCGTTATATAATGATCTTAATGAAGCAAAATATACATATGATCAAATATAGGAGCAATTGAACGGATATCAAGAAATTCTTTATGCCGAAGTAATTGTTTTGGGCAATATTGTAAAATCGCTTATTTTCACCTGTAGTGCAGTCGAATCAGATTTGTATCTTGGAATCTAACTTATTTAACCAACATATTTTTTGTCGACGCTAATTTACGGATTTCAGAAACAGGTGCACGATACAAAAAATTGCCTAAAATATCGTACTGTAAGCAAAATATATTGCCGTATATTCTCGTTTGGATAATCAAATACAAATATATCTTCTAATTGTTATGTGTAAGGATATAAATTATGTACATAGATACATAGAAACGAGGAACCTACGGATAGATATGCATGCTATTTAGTTACGTTATTTCCAACATCAACAGGATGCCTCTATTTAATTTGATTTGATAAAATGTGTGTGGCGAAAACGCAGAACAAATCAAACTGTTTAACAGACCAAAACGAGTATATATTATCTATTTCACACGTATACATACTGTGTGTGCTAAGTTTCTCATACCGCAGTACACAACGATTTAATCGTCGTCGACTGTAATGCAGGATATATGCATGCATATTTAATGTGTATGTTAATGTGTTTGCGATGTTTTATGCTGTCAGATATAAGACATTTTGCACACCAGAAGAAGTTTCCAGCCTACATACTTCGGATTATGGTCTGTCGGTTTTCAGTATTCGACTCCGTTCTATGACATTCTTATGAGCCTGTGTAGAACAGACACCATACTGCACACATGAATTATTTACATCGTTACATCAAGATGTAATTTAGTATGAAACTATGCTTATAACACTTATGTTCTCTAAAATAAAAGTTGAAAAGTGAGATTAATTTTCCAGAAATGTAACATATTAAGTTTCCATATATAAATGTTCAAATTGTGTGATTGTGCAGTAGTTTTGCACGGCCATAAAGTAGAAGACGCTCATATTGCACATGTCCGTCCATACGTTCGTCTATACGACCGTGCTAACGTTCCGAGATTTGGTTCAATTGACATTCGTTAACTTTTAGTTGGAATTCACTCAATCCTTCGGCGCTGTATGACCATGATGTGAAGATGATCGTATGGTAGACATTTGAGCTGCGACCGGTTTGTCCAGAAATTTAGCCATCTGTGTTTCCGCTTTTTAGTATATACATCTTGTTCACGCAACTCTATTTAACTGCTGGGTAAATTTCTCTCAAGCATTCACAGTTTAATCACTTTTTTGTGTATGTGATAAAACAAATGTTTGCTGCGCCCTTATTGCGGGTAATTATTTATATTTTGCATAGGTTCTGTTTTTTTGCCACGGAATATTTAGTTTTCGAAATTGTAATAATGAGAAAACTGTTTAGTTGGACATTAAAAAAACAAGAGCTCGCCCGGTCAATTTTCAACAGAAACGAATTGCATTGTGTGGATCACATATAACTAGTATAGAGGAAACGATTTTTCATGGCAATAATTATCTTAATAATTAATCGCAGCCCAAATCCATATTTATTTCTTCATAATCCTCATACAATTATGTATATCTGATACGCAAATACAATGGCGAGGAAGAGTTGAATTTACAAAACCGTGAAAACTGCATGTGCATAATGACATTGAAAAGATGCCTCTGTTGCGCAGCGCTAATATATAGATCAACACATTTCGAACGCTGACTTTTAAATAGTATCCTCGCATAGAGCACCATCGATTGACATATAACACTAAAACGCACATAACCCAACACCGTCTGTGAATATATGTTTCATTAATTGACACAAATATAAGTATCACCCTAATTATAAAAAACAGTCAACATTAATTTTATGTGTTACATTACAAATTATAGCTCGCATTAAAATAGGTTGTGCTAATGACTCACCCACAAACATATGTATCATATTTATAAAATATTGAAATGACTCAATAATTAGCCTTAAGATAGCGTGTTTTCAGAACTAGCGTCAATGTGTGGTTTGAATTGACAATATTACCAATAATAATTGATATGTAACGCTTAAAACATAATTTAATCGCCTTATTTGTACATGTATAGAGTGATCTTACAGACGTATTGATACCTCCTAGAAAGACATAGAACATGCAAAAGCATAAGTATTAAAGGCGAACTATCAGTAATTGTTCAAACTGTAGTGTTTACATCATATCAATGTCTGACTGACGATGTTCATTGATGAAACCTATGCGCTTAAAGATACATTTTCTTATACAGACGGGTTATTCAATAAAGAGATTCAAATTATGTCTTAGAAATGTAACGTCGGATTACAAAAACCTTTTAGTAGAGACTCGTTTATTGTCGAGATGCATTATACCGAACATATGGATAGGACTATGAACACAACAAATCAATCATAAATCGTACTTGCGTATTCCTTATGATACGGAATGAACCATAAATACAATTTTAGTACAAATTGCAATTATGCTATGGACACATGCCGAATGTTTATATTCACCGCAATGAAACAGAATAGCATACCTGATAGTAGGCATTATGCATAAACATACAAAAATAGCGATAATACAGTAAATGCAGTCTAGTTTGTGAAATCAAATGCTAACTAAGAGTGATCTCGCACATTTCCAAGAGCGCGAAACAACACATTTCGTTCGGGATACATATTAAATCCCGAACATGCGTCACATCGTAGTATTTCAATTTATGCTTTTGATATATTGTCAATTCATAAAACGATTAGTTAACAATTGATTTATAAAAATATGGGTACCGCTAGATTTTGATTATGTTGACATCAACAGTTGAAACTACATGCGTGGCATGGTGTTTGATGAATGTTAAATGTCATCGTAAGCTTGACTCCAGGCGACTTCTCAGTGTGCATAACAATGCGAATAAATGTGTCTACAATTCACTGCTATTGTCTTTTATCAAACGAATATATATGTTACCTCTGCAAATGTGTTTTTTATAACGCGGAAACATTGGCATTTTCGAGTTCCAGCGACACATAATGTTTTCAGGGAAATGTCAATGGTTCATATTTATAATCAACTTTATCATTGCGTTTTTATGAGTTACAGAAACGAACAAGGTTTGTGAGGATATTCCAATAGGTTATTTTATGCGTAAATACTGGTTGGTCCATAGTACTTGACACAAAGAACAACAAGTATGGTTATGTTCAAACTGGAGGTGTTCAAATGGAACGAATTTATACAAATTGAAAATTCCATTACACAAACCACGCGTTTAACCAATAAGCTTTTATCATTTAAAACATTTACTATGACAAGATCTGACAAGGCATAAGCCGGTAAGTACGTGTTATCAGAAACAATTCAACTGTTTTAAGTATTCTGAATCTAGGAACACTAATATCTGACAGAGTGTCACGACCAAGATTTTCGTGTAGATATTGTTTCAGATGATGCAGAAATTGAAAGGTTGTATACAGTCAGCTTTATTGTATTAGCGCGCCTCTAATTCGAGATAGATGAATTGCATAAAGCGTTCCGGCATTTATCGATGAACAAGCAATATTTGATCGACCAAAGGAAACAATAAATAGACCTCTAGTTTACTCCAACCTCGAGTCGCTAATATTCTTAACAGCTGTTTACAGTTGAGGAAATGATAATCCGTATTCTAAGTACCATATATCTTTGGTAATGCGATCCATTTTAATGTGAATGGTAATGA
Source organism: Dreissena rostriformis (assembly GCA_007657795.1). NCBI lineage: Eukaryota > Metazoa > Mollusca > Bivalvia > Myida > Dreissenidae > Dreissena > Dreissena rostriformis. The sequence continues at coordinate 76,449 of VMBQ01000031.1, read as the reverse complement.
TACGTTAATTGAATTGTATAATGATATTGTATCTATGCATCTACAGCCAATTACAGCCAAGCGAGGGCAGCCGGTATCATGTATAGACCTTTAAATGATCAGTGCATTGAATCCAACATATGGACATTTTAAAGAGCGCTGTGCAAACTATTGCACCTCTATGAGTTTGTAATATTACTGAACACAAATAGATAGCGATAATAAAATGAATTGTGTTAAGGTATAATTTGTGTGCATTTGAAAATACTATTAAAATATATATAATTATTGTTATCATAATCCCGGGAAAAACAAACGTACACTTTTAATATATAACATGATACGGTGACAAGTATGTTATAGCTTAAAGATGGTTTGTACACTCATTCTAGACGATTATTAAACAAGTTTTCTTATATATAGATTATATATNTATATATATATAACTGAAATTACGCATGGAACAATTTTATAGAATAAAGGTTACAGAGGTAGAAATAATGTAACTTTTATGATGTTTCCATTCACAAATGTCATAACAAAGTCATTATATAGTTAAATTAAATGTATTTTCAAATTATAGCTATATTTCGATTTCCACGGATAATTGGTGTTTTTGCTAATGATGAAATGAATGTTTGTGTTTATTTAGAAAACGATCAAAGAAAGATTATCCAAATATCGTCAAATTCCAAACTAGTATGATTGAACTATTTTAGTATTAAATATTGTTTAATTCTTTCAACAAGTTACGCAGTCAAACATCCTTTTTATGATAAGTTATACAGTTATGTATATTATCTGTGCAAATGCAAGCGTTCAAACTGTTTTGAGTTTACACTTATGTCTTTAGTATGTAATAAATCTGAAAAATGCCACAGATTTTAAACACTGTCGTACAGCGCTGATTCATAGATAAGAATATACTGTTAATTTGAACAATGTTTTACAAATATTACCATCGAGTATAATATCACCGATGGAAGCGTATCATGATTCGTAATCCTTGCATATTAATATCTTGTTTTTTTATTTATTGAATCGAACTCAAACCTATCCCGGGTTATCAAATAACTGCGCTGTGCTCATTCAATAAAAGCGAAATAAATAAAGCTTTATTACATGCAAACTTTAAGGTTTCAGATTGCATCTTCCCTTGTGGCAATTCCAAACACTCTTACTTGCACAAACACTAAATATTCTATATTATGTTTGCTTCCTGTAAGAATGTAGATGCCCTTTTGTTTTCTTAACTTTATGACTCTAATTTGAAACATTGACGTTTTTACTACAAACTGCTGTCTTCTATACGGCTTGAAAACTTTTTGCATGGTCAATGTTGTAACCTTTAAACTATCAAGTTATATCTGTTTAACTACGTGTTTTATATAAACTATTGGAAATTGATCAATGATTTTCGGAAGGACAACTTTTCTAAAAATATTTTATAGTTGGTGCTATTGCTTGGTTAAAAAAAGTCAGCCCACGGTTCTTTCTCCGAGACGTAGGCTGTAAAGAATGACCGATTGTCAAACTATAAGCGCATCTCCGATGTTTATGAGCATAGAAACTAATTGTTATTGATTGAAATATTGTGTGTTAAAATAAAATATGTAGATTATGAATCATCAATCACCATACCAGTTGTGAACATCGGTCGGATCTTTTCCAAGGCAGCTGTTTTACTTATTATCCGTAGTAGAGTTATATAATGGTACAGTAATACAAAGTTCTTACAAATAATAACTGGTTATACAGATCATACAGCTGTATAATACAAGTATGCATATAATTGTAAGCGGTATACTACCATGCTATGTACATACAGTAATACAAGTTATATTCATAAATGTGCTGAAAACGAAAACTGATTGAGGTATTTGGGCCGTGCAAATGTGATATTTTAAAGTTTATATAAAACTTGAATTGTTCATGTATAACATAAAAAAAACAATCATACATATGCCGTTCATGGTGTCGTAGATAACATTTCCCAAAAAATGTAAAATATAATTATAGGTTATTAGACGTTTCACTGTACAATACGGAGATATATTTGGACGAGCACACAGTTTGAAGTCATATTGGACGAGTCGTTAGGCGAGTCCAATATGACTTCAAACTGTGTGCGAGTCCAAATATATCACGTATTGTACAGTTTAAACGTCTAATAAGCTTTTTATTCTATATCCCCATTACCAAACCAGCTTTCCGTATTTTTATTTTCATTCATTGATTACGCAATTTATGACGTAACTCGTGTGACGTCATTTCTCTGACGAAACGTACTAGTATAAGCAAGACTCTGCATTTAAGAGACAACAATATGGAGGTGGCAGTGTTTAATATATCTAGTAACAAATAATATCATTTTTTTAGCATTGAACGAATTCAAAAGGCAAAACGTATTTCGGAGTGTGTGTTTGCCATGCATAATTGTTAACTTCGATAGGAATAAAACAACTCGCTCCGACAGGATTACGAATTCGTAAATTGTGTTTTGGGTCAGAATGGTAAGCATGTGATACAAACGCAGTGTGGTTTAAAATACATTTCGATAAATGGATGGAAGAACAGAACATGGAAAATAGAATGTAACTTAGTTGTTATTAGGCTAGCATTGGATTAAAGTTGTCATTGAGGTAAATAAAATTGATTTTTTGTTTTGCTGTTGCATATTTGTTTTCTATTTCTAACAATAACAATATCACTTGCTTTTGCATTTTTTTTTACATTTCTAACAATAAAAATAAATTAAATATCACGTTCTCGATTCGTTTTTTTTATGTTCTCTCATATTTTCAATAGGAAAGTATTAAAAGGAGACATACAATCTAAATATCGCCTGTGTGAATCGATTATTGTACATTCGGATACTTTTTCTCGGTAACGGCTTTTATCGTTATTAAACAATTACTTAGTGCACTTGTACTCAACTGTCCAATATGGAAAAAATACAGACTTTTTGGATCCAATACCGGAATATATTGGACGGTCACGTGGTACATATGAAGAATGCCCATTGGATGAATTTATTGGATATAGAATAATTATAAATACAAAGTTATCTTTAATCATATTAAATAATGGTGTAAATAATATATTTTTGCAAAATAGTATGCCTCATGATCCCATTGTAAAATCTTATTATTATCAGTTAATGTGTAGTCAACATACGAAATATTCTGTTATAGCGAAATTATATTTGCAGTCAATATCATTTTCATCACGTAAACCATCATCATCATCCTCATCATTTTAATGATAACAATACCCATCCTCATCAACATTACTTTGATCATGTTCATCAAATCATTATCATTATTAGCAGAAGCAGTTGTAGCAATTGAAGGAGTATAGCCTAAACACGGCCACTTTCATTACATATTCATAAAATAACCAACATCATTTTCATCATTGACGTTATCATTCTTAGCATATGTATCGCTATAAACACCGTCGTCATCATTTTGATCATTATTGAGGTAGCCACAACAGCAACTCGATTTACGTAACTTGACAACACAAGACAAATACAATCTCACTCTAATTCGTATTTGTGTGATCCTACTAGCGATACATGTTAACCTCCAAGGACCGTGAATCGAGCGGTTAAGGAAACAAGTGAAAACAAATCTGAATTAATTCTAACAATTTACCTTCAAAGATTTATTTATTTCCCATTAAATCCACGTTAAAATTGTTCATTTACAGCGTGTTTAACCACGCACAGCCGATAGTTCTATACACACCCCAGGGGTTTTTCTGCCTATTTTGGGAAAAGAAGTCTGACCAAATTGGGATTTTTTTATCGACAAAATTGTCCATTTTGGGAATTTTTGCTTCGATGAAACGGCTCATTTTAGGAAAACATTGTGAATTTATCATGCTTAAATAAGTCAGTGGTTTAACAAATAAATTTGTTTTTATTTGTTATTTTGTCTTCTTTATATATACACATGCAATATTGGGCATGTTCAACGTTTATTCATTTCATATTTGAATGTATTTGATGAAGACTGAACTTTATCTGAGTCGCTTAGGGCTTTATTACATCGCGGATGAAGGAAAGTCACTTTTCGGTATAAATTATGTTTACTTTTGACGATTTTTTTGTTTTTTTGAATTGGAAAATATGTATTCAAGATTCGATTGGGAACGGGTCCGTTTGCTTTGGGAATGCCTCCGTTTTCAGGAGGCACAGACAGTGCTGAAAAACCCCTGCACCCGTAATAGCATACACTTCGCGCGTTGTTGACCTTGTACCGAGAGGTCACATCCGGAAAGGGAGATCACTTGCTTGCAATAGGCATTAGGCCAACCAAACTTAAAAAACATGATTCTATGAACTAATTTTATTCAAAATAAAACAGTAATATTTTTTAAAATAATTATAAGTACATTTTAACAAGTTTATTCATACTCAATGATAAGTTTATTCTATTCTTCTGCTGCACAACATGGGCACAAAAATGTTGCCCCTCTTCTTATTACTCTTATTTTAGTACAAAATGTACCCAGTGGTTACAAGATGAATTGTCACACTGTGCCCACTTGACAAATATTATTGAAGCACTGTGCCTAACAGCTTCAGGAGAAAATCTTTTGCACTGGCAACACAAGTCCTCTTCATTTTCATCTTCATGTTCATCATCACTGTCTGACAATGTGTTCACATTAGAGGGTCCAGGCTTGGGAGATGGCATTGTGTTCACATTAGAGGGCCCAGGCTTGATCTATGGGCCTCATTACTGGCAGCTTTCTTATTTTGGTTTGGTTTATTCCTGTTTTGATTATCAGTATGATCTGCCATTTGTTTCAAAACTGCTTCGGATATTTCTTTACCTGCCACTATCTTACTCATAGTGTTCCTTGATTTTGAAGGTCCACTTTTTGGTTTCTTCAATGTTCTTTCTTTCTGTTTGAACAACTCAACTGTTCCATCTACCGGTGTACCGGCTTCAACGGTTTTCTGGTTCTCTGAAGTTTCTGCCTCGGAGTGATGAAATACTTCAGCGGGTATCAGAAATCTGACTGGGACCGCGTCTGCATTAAATGGGTATATGCCTGCCCGGCGAAATGATGAAGCCAGATTGTCCATACACAATGCTTTCATGTAGGACTTGGATGAAACCTCACACACGTTATAGCGTGTAATAACAGCTGAAGTTTGGCGCATCAGTCGGTGGCAGAGGCAGTCATATATTTTCTGCAGAGGCCCAAAGCAGCCGATATCTAAATGTTGTAGGATATGGCTGCAATGAGGAGGTAGCACAAATATGACGATATCATGTTCCATTCTGTCAAACCAACCGAAACATGTGACTTGTGGCCATCAAGAATAAGCAATTTCTTCTGGTCACTTGATCCTGGGGTGAACTTGAGGAAATGCTCCTCTAAGAATGTGCGAAACACAGAACCATAAGACCATCCAGTCTCGCTTACTGTTCCATAAGAGCCTGGAGCTGCACCACTCATCAATTCAGGTTTCATTCGTTGTCCCGGGAACACATAAAACGGGGGTATAGCTTGCCCTGCTGCATTCCCACAGCCAATGATGGTTATTGTCTGCCCTTTTCCAGACGTTACAGATGAAGGGCAGTAATCTGATCCAGCAACAATTGATGATGGTTTGTGGTTCACTGTTATTCCTTTTTCGTCGATATTGAAGATCATGTGGGGTTTATCAGTTAATTCATGATTTGTTAATGTTTCCTTGAGATTTCGGAAGTATTTGGAGATTGTCTCCGTTGAGGCCATATTTGCTCGCGCATGATCTAGGGCTCGGGGCTGAAGTACTTTGAGTTCTGGCCGGCGCTTCAAACAACCACGGATCCATTTTAAAGATAGGGGGTTATCCTTCTTCCTTTTGCCCAACTGAACAGCATAGTCAAATGCAATGTCAATACATTCTGTCCTAGTGTATCCATAGCCATATTGAGCCATTCTTGTGAAATGGTCCACCAAATTTTGTTCTTCATCATGAGTAAACAAAGGAACAGCTCCTGCAGATTTAATGTTTACATGAACCCGGCCTGCAGTTCTATCTCTTAGAGTTGTTTGTGGCACATTGAATAGGACAGCCGCTTTTCTGACAGAAACACCATCTTCTTTTACTAGATTGTAAGCATTTAATAGTGCTGTTGGTGAGTATAATCTTTTTTTCTTTATGCGTCGTTTTGGATAAGCCTTTAAAGAAAAAAGTGAAAAAAATTACCATTTTTAAAAAAGGGTCTGAAAACCAAATTGATCAAAAAAGTTTAGCCTTAAATTTACTACGATATCCGGTATGATGCGCTGTCAATGAAAGTGTTATGTTTACTCTACTGCTTCACTTTGCTATTTATATGGAAATTTTATCAAAAGGACCAATCAAATGTATTGAATATTGAGAAATCTGGAGAAGTTTGTGTTATTTTAGTTGAAGTAAGATTTTAAAATGCATTTATACCTGCTTTTTCCTCATTTTGTTATTGTTTTCGGACGAAGATATAACAGTTCATCAAAATACTACAAGCGCTTGCGTGTGACGTCATCACGAGAGCCGCATTCTAACCGTAAACAAAATGATCGGTATCAGGACATGCTCGAAATTAGGGCACTTGACGATACTTTGAAATTTATGAAGAAATACATAATTTCCCCGTTTATTTAACTGACATTGCTTGAAACTACGATAAACAAATTATTCATAGGTTTCTTGCTCGACAAAGAGAGTCTGATGAAAACCGCTCCATGTTTGACTCTCTATGGGCAGTTTACAATATCTCATATATGAAATATATATAAATGGTTTAATACATAATTATTTATATGTATCACGTGTAGTTGGAAGGGAATGTCAATACAAAGTCTTAAATATACATGTATTGTACACATCTATTTAACTTGAAACATGTTTTATTTCTTGCACTGTGATCAAATTTAATATCAAGTGTAATTTATAGTTCATCTCAGCCCAGTTATTTAGAATATATTGCGCCATTTATATAGACTTGCGCCATTTATATAGACGCGCAAAGGTTAACACTCTCTCAGACGACAGAAACGCATTGTCGAACGTCTAATACCATAAGCGTCAACTTAAAACATAAAAAATTAAGGATTTAAACGGATGTCCTTAAAAGAAAACACATGCAGATCAGCTTATTCAATTGATATCGTGCATAAATATCCGAATTGTTCAATGTTTAACTTTAATACGTCCTGTACGTTTTATATACATAAGTAACTTACATATTCTTAAAAGCCTAAACATGTTTGGTTTAATTCAAGTTATTGTAAGCGTATTGCTACATGTATATACAAGTCAGTACTTATTGTTAATCGTTCCCCTTAGGAATGTTAGCTTTGTCTATTTCAAATAGTTGTTATTCGAATTTCATGGTCATGCCTTAAATCTTAGGCGATATTCAAATTTACTTGATCTAAGATCGTTTGTCAGTTTGCGAATACTCATGTGACTTAATTATATAAAGCTGAAAAATCGTGTTTTTTTTCCCAAGGCTTCGTTGTGTTCCGAATATGGTATATTGTCAAATGAAACGTACGTATTAGAATATAAACATAAAATGGAAGATGGATCAATAAGTGAGACACACTAACTACCTGTTTAACATTGCATTACTTGACATACTGTCTATTATATAGTTCGGATAGCAAAAAAGCAACAGCACAATTTTGGTATGTCAAACGATAAAGGTACTTTGACACATTGAATTATACCATTGCTTGGAGTGTAATCTGGTTTTTATATGCAATCATAAAAAGGTTACTACCGTGACCCATAAAAAGATTTATGTCAGAAACGATGAAGATAGTCAGACTCCAATAATCAAACAGGACTTGCAGACGAAGTCGACTGTATAATTATCTGAAAAATCTGAGCAAGGTCAGCTATGAGAAAAGGTCAAACATTGAATGGGTCCACATGTATCAGCATTTAATTATTGTAAGATCAAATAAAGTGCATATCCGATATAGAATGTCGAAAAGTGGTTTTTATCACGTCGTATGAACATACATTATGATAACTTACTATATAAGATAACGGCCGGTCGCAAAAACGGCGTTTCTCATTGTAAGAACGGTTTTGTTTGGTTGGATTTTATAAACTTAACGGGAATGCTCATTCAGAAGTCAAGGGCATTATCACGGAATCACACATATGTGTACGAAATCGCACATATTTTCAAATATAAATACGGGGAGGCATTTTCTGCACAACCAGAAAATATCCTTATTAAAGCGTTTTACTCGTTATTTATGGTGACAAACCAAGAGCAAATCAGTGTGACAAAAAACAACCCTAACAACAAAACTGAACGGAGCACATACATAAGCACCACACTCAAGCTAATGAACATGCCTTATTATTTTTGCAAACAATTCACATTTCGATATTTGTCAATAATACAAATAAAATCATCGTCTTTAGTAAAATAGACACTCGTATGTGGTGATATGCGTTGTGTTATGTCATTCATTGTATTACTTTAATAAAATGCAAACCTCTCCTTCAGTGGAGTTCTGATAACAGCATGGTACGAGGTTAATATTATATTACATTATTTATTGGGTTGCGCTTTTGAACACATGATCACAATACGGTGCTAAAAAACTATCGTTACATCCTTTGTCATGGAATAAGAACTATAAATTTTTGGTTTCTTTACAAACATATTTTTATGTTGGACTGCTCAATCTCAAAATATCAGGTAATACATAACTAACATCATTGGAATTAATGAACCGATTGAATCACGTGTCGCATCGGACACTTATAACAGAATAACAACTTACACACACGTGTTACAGATCGTATTAATTATGAAATATAAAACTATACTGTGTTGTGTTGTTTAATTGTTGAACCAATTTCTAAATATAGTTAACTTTAAATGTAAATTACGACTTTTCTATGAGTTTATAACGGTAGTTATTTTAAACTTATTGTACTCGTTGATTAGTTGTTTATTCGATTTAGTCGTTAAGGTCGTTTTCCTCTAGGTTAGATAAGTTAAGTTCATCTAATCCATACAGTTGCACGTTTATAATTTGTCTAATACTCAGATCACGCATTCCTTTTCCCGTGCACTAATATGTTCAATGTCGATCTCGTGAATCGAATGATTGCTAAAGTCATTCGATTCTTTACATTCAAAGAGTATCCATCTCTTTGTTGTATATTAATGATATATATTACCATTAATAAATATCTTACAGGTAACTATGTTTTAGTAGTTTCACTATGTTTAGTTGCTAAATTGTATTGTGTATTGTTTGTATTGTTTGTATTTTAAGGATCACCGTCGGATCATGCATTACTTGTATTTGTGTATTAGTAATAGTACTTCTATATTTATATAGCTTTTATTCTTTACATTCAAAGAGTATCCATCTATTTGTTGTATATCAGTGATATATATTACCGTTAATAAATATCTTACAGCCAAACGAGTTTATCCTCCACGATAGAACCACACGGAAACCTTCCGGCAACACACGTAAATAAAATGAATCTCATCGCATCGTTTATCAAATACAACGCACTAAAATATACTTTAATATCATTGTAATTGCATTCTAATTACTAAATAGTTGAATATGCATCAGCATAACATAAAAGCAACTTGTAAAACAATTATCACATGAATTACTTAGAGTGTACAATGTTTGAGAAAGTTTAATAATACAATTTAAAGACACACAACCGTAATGCATCTCCGGAAAAACCGTTATGTCGGGTGTTAAAAGCCCCGACTACAAAGCTTGGATGTATATGCAAGTACTATTAAATTCATACTTTTCTTGATTTTTAATGATTGATTGTGTAACCAGCTTGACTAGATATGTTATAATCTATCGTTACTAGTATAAGAAACAACATTTTTATTTGTTTATTATAGACGAGTTACATACTTACTGTTATAGTTATAGACTACACTTATGTTAAAACGCAATCCGTTTATGAACATGTTAAGCATCCATTTGACATACTTACATTTAAGCAACCGTTTGAAAATGTTACTTTTAAAGATGGCTGAGAAATTACGTAATCAATAACAATTTCATGGAAACATGAGATTTTAAAACAAAGCAATTGTATTTGTACAAACGCCGAAAACATTTTGCGTAGTTCATAAAGTAAACACGTGTGTAATTGAACATTGACTAATGAAAAAAATTATGAAACCATGTCGAATCTAATCTTTCACAATTAGAAAGGAAGTCGGGTAATGTGAGGCAAATAATGTGTAAGCGTGAGTAGACATGTAGAACAGTTTCACAAACATAAAATGATTGTAATGCATTATTGTGATCTTGTTTCAATTCACTAAGGATCAGCTGATTGAACATCAGTCAAAAGCCATCATAATTGTACATTGCGTCTCTGGTGTAAAATACATGAGTTGAGAGCAATCAATATCTGTTTGGCGTGGCAAAAGATAAATGGACCATTGCCATATTCCCAGACTATTCAGAAAAAAAAAGCAGATGAAAAACTACACCATTGTAAGGAATCAAATCCATACGCACCGCAATTAATTTCTTTTAAATTCCCTGAAATGTCATTTGGATGCCAATGATCCGTAAATTGATCTGTTAATGTGTGAGTTGTCTACGTAAACTCCGGGAGTGCAGACTCGAAAATGTAATGTATAATTGTTATTGATCAGTATATTTTCAAACCAATTTAAGTTGTTTGCCTCATCTTAAATAACTGTTCGATAATTCGCCGTATTTGCCCGTGTTTACACATATCAACCGAGTATATCTATATGGCAAATGTTATTTTCCATGATAGGAGATTGACTTCAGTGTTTTATATTTACGAATTATAAAGGTTTGATTTTGGTTGTTTTAATTTATTTTAATGGACATGTTCCCAGTTTTGCGAAATGACGATTTTCAAAATAAGTGTTAAATATTCACAGAATAAAACATATCTTATATAACAAAAAAATAACATTACTGTCATATGTTAACAATGTCGTTGCGTTAATGAATAATCATCAGTCGTCATCGGCAATATAATTGTGTGTAAAGGGTTATTTATCGATACATCGGACAAAAAAACTCGTATTACAAACATAGGTTAAGAAATAAGGCGGATATAAAAAGGTTTGGTGAAGGTCATACGATTTTACTAAATTAGAACGTTCTGTAAAATTAATTAATAAATGTAAACAATGAATGTTGCAATTTATAAGAATTTGATGTTGAAAAGCATAATACTCGTTATGATACAATAATCATAAACGATACTTATTTCGGAAGTAAATTATGTTGTTGTTTTCATCCGGGCAATATACGAGACTGGTTGTTAATGTTTGCAAATCACTCAATAATTATTTTGAACCAAGGAGGAACCAGTTGCAAAAGTTAGTAGACTGCCTGCCTATTTTTTACGCACATAAATGTGTATAGTATTCGTAAGCATTTTTAAACCATTCAATAAGGTTGACTTCCTTTTCCGGTAATTTTGCGATGTTTCAGTCATTAAAACGTTCTGATTTTTTTGCTTAATTCATCGATAGTCAAAACACCAAAATGCCGAAAAGAAAGCGGACAGAAACGGTGGCGTCACCGCAAGCCAGGATACGGTAATTGATCTTGAGAAAATCATTACGGAATCCAACGTTGTACCCCCAAATATTTTGACTGAAGCAGATCGGAATCGAGGTGAGGACGGGCTGGCGGATGTGGTGGAACGTCCGGCATCCTTTTTAGGTGTAAGACTCAGTGACGATGATTGGCAATTCATGTCCCTAGTGTGATAAAAGAACAAATTATAACTGGTCAATATGTAAATTTAGCCCATTTGTTAAAAGGCCAATCAGAACTATCTGTTTTCACATCGGGTGATCTACTTACCTTGGCGGCTGACGGTTCATTACAGACAAAACCTAAAGAATGTAAAGATAAGATACCAAATATTGAGAAATGGACTGATGCCTTTTTGATGTTTGCTTCCATTTATCTGAAACAACACCCGCATAAAATGCAGGAATTACTACAGTACATGTTTAATATTAGAGAAAGCGCAAATAGCAAAGGGGGATTTGCATTGAGGGCATACGATGAGCTATTTAGGATGCGGAAAGCTTCCCAACCTGTCCCCTGGTCTCACATTAACCCGGACCTGTGGTGGCGCTGTACATTAGGGCTAGAGGTTAATCAGAGTTCTCTGACTAAGCCCACGACATCACGGGCAACATGCAAATACTTCAACCAAGGGGTTTGTAGGTTCAATAACTGTCGTTTCAGCCATACACGCTCTGGGTGTGGTGGTCAACACAAACAAACTCATTGTCCCAATTCGAAAGGCAAAACAAATTCATCAGCACATTTAGGGGGGAATTTCTCCCCCCTTTTTCGGCCCCGTGGAAGACCGTTCGCCAGAGGTAGATCTTTCACAGCTGTTAACTGTAGCCATAATCATTTACAACTAGCTCCAAGCCCCGTTGATGTCAATAAGTTACATGTTTATGCACACGGTTATGATAATATACTGATTCAAAAAGTGGTTGATGGATTAAAGAACGGTTTTCCTATATGCTACACAGGCCCCCGTGTGTTTCGTGAAGCTAAGAACCTTCAGTCAGCTGTTTCAAGTCCTGATATAATTAAACATAAAATAAGTGACGAAGAGTTATTGAAACGGGTAGCGGGGCCCTTTCAGTCACCCCCATTGCAGAACATGATCATTTCACCATAGGTTAAGTTCCCAAAAAAGTTGACGATACAGAGGTACCTGAACATAAAAAAAATCGAATGATACACCATCTTCCTTGGCCTGATGGTATGTCAATTTAAAATTTTATTGAATCGGTTGACTCTTCAGTACACTTTTCTAGCTTCAATCAAGCAGTCAGTATGATCCAACGTTTGGGAAAGAATTTGAAAAAGTTATTTAAGGCTGATATTAAACATGCTTTTAGGCTTATACCAATAAGGCCTCAGGACTTTGAACTGCTCGGTTTTAAATTCAAAAACCAATATTAGTTTGATAAATGTCTACTATTTGGTGCAGAAAGCAGTTCTAAAACATTCGAAATGTGCTCATCATGGTTTCAATTTTGTGTCGAAAAACAGACACATCTGGGAAACTTATGCATAACTTTGAAGATTACCTTGGGGGAGATTATTCAACTGCTTCTTGCACAAACCTACTCAAAATATTTCTCAGGGTTATGTCTGACATGGGAGTACACATTGAAAAGAGAAAACACAGGGTCCAACGGAGGTGCTTGTTTTCCATGGCCTTGAACTTGATTCCAACAACATGTCGGTACGCATACCACAGAACAAAATTGATGAAGTAATACTAAAAATAAACAGTGTTTTGTCTAAAAAAAATCTACACTGAAAGCAATGCAGTCTTTGATTGGTTCTTTGAATTTTTGCTGTCGAGCTATACCATTAGGACGCCCTTTTTGTCGGAGATTAATAGATAATATATGTAGCTTGTCCAAACTTTACCACCATATAAGAGTAAAACAGGAGATAATTAAAGATTTGTCAATGTGGTTAGAGTATTTAAGGTTCTTTAATGAAGTGTTAATATTTCATGACCAATTTTGGGTGTCTAACGAGGATCTTGAGTTGTTCACAGACGGTGCTGGTGGTTCCGGCCTTGATTATGGGGCATATTTTCAATGAAAATGGTTCAACGGCAAATGGCAAGCACACTGGCACACGTGTGGCTTGTCAAAGGATATAACATTCCTAGAGCTTTTTCCCATTGTTGCTTCAGGTTTTGTGTGGGTGGACATGCTTAAAGATGAGAAAATACGATTTAACTGCAATAATATAGCAGAAGTGGATATCTTAAACAAGCTATCATCCAAGAATTCAAAGGTTATGCTCCTAGTTCGCATCCTCACGTTACAATGTTTAAGATCAAATATTATGATCAAAGCTGCTCATGTTCAAGGTAAACACATGTGATTTGTGATGCGTTGTCTCGTTTTCAGTTGGACAAGTTCAGAGCAGTTGATCCACATGCAGACATCGAACCGCAAATAATACCAAACCTTCGTTGGGAAGTCTTCAACAACGAGCTGGGGTCTTATTGAGGGCGGGAACAGCAGTTAACACGCAATTAACTTATAATACTGGTTTAAACGCTTTTGCGTCATTCAGAGCAGAGTATGAGCTAGGACAAATCTGGCCTAAAAATACTCAACAAGTTATTTTGTTCATGGCTTATTGCTTCGAAGTGGGTAGGGCACCTAGCACAATCGCGACTTACATTGCGGGCTTTAATTACTACCATACATTGCATGGCTGGGAAGATTTTCAGAATTCTTTTATCATTACTAAAGCTTTTGACGGTTGTAAACGTAGACCACATAGGAAAGATTAACGGGCTCCTATAACGATACACGTTTTAGTATTCTTGTGTCTGTTTTTGCCCCAAACTTATTTCAATCGGTTTGAAACACTGTTGTTCCATGCTCTTTTCACACTGGCCTATTTCGTTTTTCGTGTGGGCGAGTTAGTAGCTAGTGGATCTTCAGTTAACCTTTTCGTAAAAGATTTAGAACTGACAGTGGACTATATTTGCATTACTTTACGGTATTATAAAACCAATCAAAGGGGTAAGCCCGTAACAGTCAAACTACCAAGAGACTCCAGGGCAGAAATTTGTCCGGTGCGGGCTATCAAGGCCTACTTATATTTAGGTGTTTCTGACGACCCCTTATTCCGTCACAAGGATGGCTTTTTAGTAACTAGGCAACAAATTTCCGGGGTGTTAGCTACATGTTTGAGGACAACCAAATATTCCACAGGACATTTTCGTTCAAATAGTTTAAGAATTGGGCGTGCAACAGATTTGGCTTATCAAGGTCTACCGGATGAAGACATAATGCTTCTTGGCAGGCGGCACTCGGATTGCGTTAAAATATATGTCAGATAAAATGCCCCACCAAGACGTAGGATTGTAGTAGTATAAAGCATAACTATTACAGCAGTTAAAAAAATATATATATATATGCACATATGTATAAAGAGAGAATTTTCCATTTGTCTATCTTTGAAATAATATTAAATAACATTTTGTTATATTTTGTTAAACAGTATCTCCGTTTTATCTCCAACGTTGTGTGTTTCAAACCAACCACCCTAATGTGTTTCGGTTAATAATAAATCTGTATAATTGTAGAAATCTGGGTCCTGGGTGATTCTATCCCTTATTGGGCAGGAAAGAGAGCGATGAAAACCGGTAAGCAGACCTAAAGACTCCGAACAAAATTTGCTGGATGGGCGTAAGAGGCCTCGGTTGGCACAGGTTACGGCACGCAATAGAAGTAGAAGTGCTGCTAGGTACCCCCCCCCCTCACTCATAGTGGTCCACCTTGGTGGTAATGACCTGGTTAACCACTCCGTATGGCAGATACGGAATATCATGGATAGGGAGTTTAGGTACCTAAGAACTGCATTCCCAACTGGCCTTTTGATCTGGGTCGATATTCTGCCTCGTCGGATTTGGCCAGGGGCTGACAATGTTAAAGCAGTTGATAACAAGCGTAAGCGTATTAATCGGTTGGGTAGGAAGCTGGTTATAGTTTCTTATATTTCTGTGTTTTGTATAATCAGGTGTCCTGTTTGGTTTGAATTTTTGGGGAAACTTAGTTTCTGTGGCGGGAAAAAATCAACCGGCTGAGAAAACGGATACATATTTTTACTAGCCACGAATTTATGTAGGGAAAATTTATCACACAAAATTCATTTTATAATATCTTTGGTTGACACTGATCTGTTGATGGGGCAACAACACCCCATTCCCGTCAGTGAAGTAATGGCTACAGATATTTTAGGTATTTTGTTCAGGTTTATTTTTATTATGTCCGTTGTAAAGGATGCTGTGGTTCATCCAATTTAACGGTAAAGGTATCTGGATGCTGTGGTTCATCCAATTTCAAAGTAAAGGTATGTGTGGATGCTGTGGTTCATCCAATTTAAAAGTATGTGTGGATGCTCTGGTTCAACCAATGTTAACAACAAAAGTATGTGTGGATGCCGTGGTTCATCCAATTTAAGGTTTGTGGTTGTGGCCCGTGTTTTGGTAGCAAGCTCAGTGTGTCTGGATGCTGTGGTTCATCCAACAAGTTTAACATGTCACAGTCGATGCAATTTAACGTTATCTCAGCTGGTTGGATTTTAGCGACCTACGATACATTCACGTAATCCCGTAGTGTCGTTAGCCCGCGGCCTCATTATCTCCACTCTGCTCCACTCTGCTTATATATATTAGATGTAAATTTAAATGGGTAAATAAATGTTAGTAATGTTGTGTGTGCTTGAATTTACTACTTAATGAAATAATGTGTTTTAAATAAGAGATGTTAATTTGCTAGTCGTCTTCTTTTAATTCGATACGATTTCGATTGATGATGATCAATAAATGAACATATATTTTTATATTATTTGTCTTAGTCATAATTTTACTCGATTGATTATAATGCATACATTCTTTTTTAGGTCAATTACATCTTTATAATTGTCATATTAACCAAACTGTGAACAAGTCCCTTATATCCTAAGTGCAAATCATGGCATATTACGAAACCTATTAAACTAAATTACAAAATTGACATGGTCATTATGTTTAGAAACATATCTTACCGACCTTATAGGACCTTACTGGCAATTATAAGTTTTTTACCTAGATTGACAATTAATAAGTAGGTTTTCTGTCAGTACAAATCAACTTTTATTCAGTAAATGCGAGCAATCACGGTGGCATTCAATCTAGCTGGCAATCGCGAAACAGATATAAGCGGCACATACTTATTTTAGACAAAATAGTTACTTTGAGTCCATTTAGTGCGACGCTGCATGGAAAAATACGAGCTTTTATAAAATCGCTTCAGATGCGAGTTGATTAACCCAATTTTTAAAATGGGTTATAAAACACATCTAAGATATAAACAATGTATATTTTTGGTCCATCATATCCTATGATTTGTGCTTAGATAAATGCCTATGACAGGCATGGGAATCTAATAACATATCCCAATGCATTTTTACAAATCAACGTCGATTCTTAAATGCTGGAAATCGCTGTGTAATTCACTGTTGCCGGCACTCCTAAAACAGAATTAATAATCACTGACTTATTCCAGATCTAATAGTAACTTTTAGTCCATTTATGCATTGGAAAGATACGAGCTTCTATTAAAGCGCTTTAGATGCGAGTATATTAGTCCTCTTTTCAAAATAGGAAATAGGACATATCTCATACATTTACACTGTACATATTATTCCAGCATATAATATGATGTGCGCTGTAATAAATGCCTGTGGGCGGAAAGAGCATCTGATAACATATAATAATACATTTATAGTTCGTTAAATGTATTGAGTGAGGCATGAATCTTCAATTCAGATTCAAAGAGATTAACAAATGGTAGTATACAATATATCGACGTGAGCATACGCAATGTGTTGTACCGTTAAATAAAGTATCTGTTCAAATGCGGGCGAAATGACTGTGTTGAGTTCACACTAGCGTATGAAGTAGTTTATGCATCTGAATAATGCCACATAGATTTAACATCGCAGTAAAGCACTGATTCATAGATGAGGGCATACTGTTAATTTGAACAATTCTTTACACATATTATCATTGTTTATAATATCACCGATAGAAGCGTATCATGATTCTAAATCCATGCATATTAATATAATGTTTTTTTTATTAATTGATTTGAATTAAACATCTCCCTGGGTATCCAATCACGGAGCTGTGATCGTTCCATAGAGCGAAATAAATCATGCTTGATTAAATGCACACTTTTAAGTTTTCAGATTACATCTCCCCTTGTGGTAACTTTAAACACTATAACTTGCACAAACCCATTATATTCTAGGCTTTATCTGTTTTATGTTAGAATTTAGATGCCCTTGCGTGCTCGTAACTTTATGAAACGATGACGCTTTTACTAAAATCTGCTTCTATACGACTTGATTACTTTTTTCATGGTCAATATTGCATCTGTAAAATGACAAGTTAGATCTTTTTAACAACGTATTTTAAACATAGGATATTGATCAATGATTTTCGCAAAGACATAACTTAAAATAGTTTATAGGTGACGCTATTGCTTTGGAAAACATTCAGCACACAGTTCTTATCCTATGTTGTATTTATAGAAAAGCCGAGTAGTAAATTATAAGCGCAACCCGGATGTATATGAGAAAATAAAATAATGGTTATGGGTAGATGTTTTGTGTGTACAAATACTATTATCTATAGAGTCGAAATAAAATGTGATTTCAGGCCGTAAGACTGAAGCATCCATCATCTTAAAAGTTGTGAAAATCGGTTTGATCTTTTCCAAGGCAGCTGTTTTACTTATGAGCCGTAGTAAATTTATATATTATTTCATTGATACACATTTCTTACAAACAATAACTGGTTTATCAGATCATGCAAATGTTTTCACAATAATCACACTAGTCATCAAAAGAATCATCATCAGCATGTCTTTGATCACATTCATCAGTACAGTATCATGACAAGCACAACCATAGGCAGGTTCAGGAACAGAAGCAGTATATGGCCACAACCAAGATTATATATGTGTTTTCATCCTCATCCATACAACGAATAATGGTATACACGCATTTTCCAGCGAACAATCTGAAAACAAGAATGTTTGTAGGTATATAAATCAATAAAATATTGTATGGGATTGACATGTAGCTGTCACAGTTCACTGATACTTTTCTCTGTAAGACATACGATTCAGACTTTAGACAAAATAAACTGATAACACACGTTTTATTAGACATTAAGTTATCATGTTGGAAATACGTTGTATAAGCCTCTATGCGTCGTCATTTGACTTTATATATAAGTACGTATCTAATGAGCTTAATAGTAATAATAATGAATATTACGGTAAACCTTCTTTCAGTGGAAAATCAAAAGTTCATGTGACATTTGCCAATGTGAGCGGATTATATGCAATGATTAACTTTAAAATGCGTTTAACTTCATCAGAATGCCAAACGAGTTCTATATTACGTCAAACATTGCAAGACGTTGATGTTAACGACAATACCGTTTATCAAATGTTATTACAACAAGCCACTTGCCACAGCATTGCCGTTGTTATTTCAACATAGCGATAACGTTGGATACTAATTCGGGGTTTGCATGGTTTGCTAGTCGTGTTAACATGGCATCATTCGACGTTTGTCCTATTTTTCAATATGAATTAATAGCGTAGCAAAATTAAAAAAAAACACCACGGGGATCCTCTCAAAGCAAATTAAAAGCATAACCTGCAGCTTTTTCGCACGCTTTGTTTGACAGATGAGGGTATAAATATTTACTTACGTTGTAAGTTATTATGCTGACATTTCATGGAAACTCTTTCAATAGCTGTATCCTGTAGGGTGTAAAATATACTATTCACTTTTTATGGTACCGAATTGTTTTTACAACAATTGTCTATCTTGATTGATAATACTTTAGTACACTGCTGTCAAGTTAAACATTCACGTATGCGTAAAAATAAACATGTAAACCATAACCATGAAGAATTGATTGTATTTTAATGCACATATGCATTATTAAATTGCGATTTAATGAATCTATTGTGAGATTAACTAGCTAGTTTTCGGTAACTCAATGCAATTTAAAGAAACATAGTACTGTTATAGATCTTAATTAAAAAACAATTGTCTACGTGCCTCTTACACTGTCATGTTGAATAATTAGAAACACATAATAGCCAATTGATACCATGAAACGAACTTGTTTAAATGGATGTTAGGCTATAGAAACATACATACATACGATTATCATTTCTAGCCCGTTTTATAAGCTCACATCCAGGACTATTTTATTGCAAAACATGCGAAATCTCGACCGTTCTACAAGCTCATATCTGTGGCGTTTTGTCATCCTATACATTCAGCACCAAATCCAATACAGTTTTTTTTTTTCATTTTATGCTTGAAAATGGTTATTTTTGTTAAAAATCAGTTTAGGTAAAACAGTGAAAATTATCAATACATTTCATTTTTAATTTGCACTGTTTGAAGAAGTGAATAATCAGTTTTAATTCACTGATTTTTCTCTATAAATCACTGGAAAGCATACAATAAAGTTCAATAAAACACTCATTCGCTTAGGTTTTCTGGTTTGAAAACATGTTCGCCTTTTCCCCGATTGCAAACATGTTATCCAGTTAACAAATGAATATAAAAGTATAAAAACGAGTATTGCATAGCTTTCATTTTGTCAAATTTATTTTAACGTTGAAGTGTTCTCAATGCCAAGATAGTTCGTCACAGCCCAATAATTAAAACTATATTTCGCCGTGTCTATAGAAGCAAACAGGTTAACACTCTCTAAGACAGAAACGCATAATCGAACTTCTCATTACATTGGCTTTAACTTCAAATGTAACAAAATCAGGATCTTAACCGTGGTCCTTGACAGAGAACACATTCAGAACCAATAATTAAATACACATCGTACATAACAAGCCGAAAATGGTAATGTCTTAACTAAAATATGTCGTGTCCATTTTGTTAACTTAAGTAACTTACAGATGTTAAAAAGCCTAAGGTCATTTGTTTTGATTTTTTCAAGTCATTGTATTCATAGTCCTATATACATATTCTGACAGTGTGGATTTATTTGAAAAATAGTGTTTATTGTAAATCGTTCTACTAAGATAAGTTAGATTGTCTATTTCAAATAGTTTCTTTTCTAATCTTATATACATGACCTTAATCCAAGGTGTTATATAATGTGATTCAAATTTCCTTGATATTATATATATTGTCAGTTTTCGAGTAAGTACGTGACGTAATTTCATAAAGCAGTAAAAGCTGGTTTTTCTCACGCATTAGTTGATTTCCGAATATGGCCTTTTAAAAATTGAAATCTATACGTGGTAGACGAAGCGTACATGCAATATGCGAGCATGTTGTTTCTCCTCGCGTTATGAAAGTAAAATAAATGCAAGGAAGAAATTATGGACTAATGTATACGAATTACGCATCATATAAACATGAAATGGAAGATGGATAAATAAGGGAGAAACACTATCATTCTGTTTTACATAACATTACTTGACAATCATAGTGTGGATAGCCAAGAAACAACAACAAATTTTTGGTATGTCAAAAGATCCTGTAAAACTGACACACTGAATGATATCCTTACTGGGAGTATAATCTGATTTTGATATGCAATCATAAAAAGGTTACCACCGTGATACATATGAATTATTAAATTGCGATTTAATGGATCTGTTGTGAGATTAACTAGCTAGTTTTCGGTAACTCAATGAAATTTAAAGAAACATAGTAATCGATCTTAATTAAAAAAAAATGTCTACGTGCCTCTTACACTGTCATGTTGAATAATTAGAAACACATAATAGCCAATTGATACCATGAAACGAACATGTTTAAATGGATGTTAGGCTATAGAAACATACATACATACGATTATCATTTCTAGCCCGTATTATTAGCTCACATCCAGGACTATTTTATTGCATAACATGCGAAATCTCGACCGTTCTACAAGCTCATATCTCTGGCATTTTGTCATCCTATACATTAACAATTCACGAGAAATCGAAGATTTTTTTCTATTATCACGAGTGAATTAAAATTCATTTTAGCACCAAATCCAATACATTTTCTTTTCATTTTATGCTTGAAAATGATTATTTTTGTTAAATAATAGTTTAGGTAAAACAGTGAAAATTATCAAAACATTTCATTTTTAATTTGCACTGTTTGAAGAAGTGAATAATCAGTTTTAATTCACTGATTTTTCTGATAGTTTAACTCCAATAATGGAACAAAACAGGCAAGTCGACTGTATAATTCCCTGGGGAGTCTGAGAAAGGCAAGTTATGACAAAAGGTCAAATTGGATGGATCCACATTTATCAGCATTTAATAAATTAAATGTCAATACACAATTAGCGTTAAGTTCATTACGAAAGTAAGATCAAATCTAGTGGAGATTTGACGTGATTCCAATTTTAGCGACTGTAAACAAATACCATCGTCGACATCCAATGTCAAATGATGGCAAGTGAGCGAGGTTCAATGATTTTTATGAAGATGAAGTATGATTACTTACAACTTAAGATATCGAGCGATCGCGAAGATGGCGTTGTATCTAATTGTAAGTACGCTATTTGTTGGTTGGATTGCACTTTTTATAAACTTAACGGGAAGACGTATTCAAAAGTCACGGTCATTATCGCAGACTCACACATTAACAAAACATATATTACAATTGATTTAGAATGGCACCTTAACCATGTTGATATAAACATATTATAAAATATATACACTGAGAGGCTTTTTCGGATCTAGCAGAAAAGATCCTTATTAAATTGTTTGACTCTTTACTAATGGTAAAATACCAAAGGCAGACCAGTATGACAAAAAACAACATAACTAGACAGTACACACACATATGCAACGTACTCAAAGCTCATTTAGAAGAGCTCTGGACTACACATCCGTGTATCGCGGGGATAATCCTCGGCCCTGCAACATATGTGTGGTGATTAGTCATTCTTACCTGACTATCTGATTTACATGGGGCAGTTTTTAGTTACAGACATACGTTTGTCAACATTTAACCTCATAGAATCACAATTAAATTCATTGGTTACAGAGACATATACTCATATATGTTAATACTCAGATCATCGCCGTCCATTCAAAAAAGAAGCCATAATAATGTAAAAATCGTAATTACCTGGTCGTTCGTTCATGTTTATCTACAAGAATATCATATCATTGATTGTTTTAATTAAGTAAAAATAGTCAAGATAGTTACATGTTAATTAAAATTGTTTACCAAATATTGAGATTCATAATGTGGGAATAATTTAACAAAAAGTATGCAGACCATTTAGAGTAACAATAATTCGGTCTTGTATAACACGATTCTGAGTAAAATGTAATTTGTCATAGCAATATACGATTCCGCGATTGGCTTAAGGGGCGATGATATTGAAGAAGCTCGGACTTTTAAAGTTTCATGTTAACCAAATTAGAAAGAAAACACTATTCTGCTTACTGCAAGCGCCATACGTCCATAGAAAGTACTCTTACGTTGGTGAGATAAAGCTTATGAACATGTCTAATTAATTTCGCAAACAGCCATACAGAAGTCCATGTGTTCTAAAATATAATTATAGTCTTTATTAAACTAGATTCACACTTGTACGTGGTGTTCTTTGTTGTGTGATATGATTCATTTATCTGCTAACGACATGGGACACGATTTATATTACATTTCATTATTAAATAGGTGGCGCTATTGAACCATACGCAAATGTATCAGACGTTAACAACATTTCACAAACACATTTAAGCCTTCCAATAATTAAGTTCTCAAAACTAATCTAATAACTCACGGGGTGCCTAATGCGTAATGGTATTTAACCGCACAAAAACATGTCAACAATTGATGAACGGTGGCATTATAAGCTAGTATTATTTGATGTTACGAACTGTTTTCGAACACATAATCACAATACGGTGTTAACAGGCTATCGGCAAGGCCTTTGTACCATAATAAATAAAAGTTTATGTCTTTCAGGTTCCACGAAATCCGAATAAATTATTGCGATACGTTTCATACGTTTTTGTAAGACAATGTGAATTTTCTACACGTGTGCTGTATATTTTTCAATTAAAGCATATCAATAACGCCTGAATTAATTTATTTGTAATATCCTTGCCGTTCAACGAGTTGACGTTTTAACGTGAAATAATTTGATATTGCTGTATCTATGACTTTATATATGTGTAATATTGCAAAAAGTGTTACCTTTATTAAAAAAATCAGTGTGAAGATAATAACTAAATTGATTTTACACTATGCCTCTATCAAATGCACAGTACATTTATATTTTGGATTGTCTTACAATTGACAAGTCGCCAACACACATGCTTTTACATTTGGATCTGCTCTGCTTATAACTTTGCATGGCAATATATCCGATTGATTTGAATCTGGAGCAATGGGGTTTAAACTGGTTGAAAGGTACATTCAAAGCATCACGATTTACATACACGAATAGGCTATGATAAAATCCGGATAACCCATTTTATTCTATCTAAAATGAGGAATTTTCGATTTCCGAGATAGACTAAATTATCGCTAGAAAACATATTACCAAAAATCGTTAATCTTAAATAAGCGGTCAACCATAAGAGATTTGATTGATGACTTATATAAACTACAAAAGAAAGTACAAATCCGGTACAGGCAGAAATTCATGATATCGTAAACCAGTAATGTGTGGTGTGTATTCTGGTGCATCAGCGGGTTTATTTTAATCTGGTAAATAGTTTCACTAAAATGTAGTACAGTTGTTTTAATACATGATCCGTATTTCTTCATATTCGGTCTGATATGTTATATCTCAAAACTGAAGTAAATGAGATTTTAAACACAGGATAGTTATGCCTAATATTAAGGTACTGACCCTGTGTTGCACCATACGTCGCTTGTGACAAGCCTTTTATCGTATAATATGAAACCATAGCCTATAATTGTTAAACGTACAAGTGTTGAAAAAGATCTTTCAAAGATGTGAAAGCTAATGGAACTACGCATTGTCAGTAGCCCAAAGGTTGTGTGTTTCATGCGCTATATGCACAGCAATTGGTTGCATTCATAAACTCAAATATGTATTGGACTTTGTTTATCAAAGTTGGCTTTATGAAACATAAGTTTTTCATAATCTAAATGCTAAATATATTATATAAATGCATTACAGTTAAATTAAAGGGGATATAAACTAGTTTGAAGTCGTGTTAAATGAAGCATATATCAAAATAAGTCAAGTTAGTCCACAACAAGGCCAATAAAATACATGGTTGAATAAGCTGTAAAATATTAGGATTATCATAGATTCAACAGATAGCATGAATTGTTTAAACAAATAAGTATTTTTTCAGTTAAGTGAAACCGCGCGTTTGACGGTTAGAAAAATGTCGGATCAGTGGGGGGACTTTCATATTACAAAAGCGCGGATGCACTTAACTGAACAATATACTTATTATTTTTTTAAATGATGATGTCTAAAGAAACTTTCACGAATGAGCAGGTTCTCCACTTTAGCCCATTAAAAATGGTGAAATATTTAAAAATACGTCCTTTAAAATGTTATATGGGTCGCGCATTATTTTCCCAACACATATCTTAAAAAGTCATGTGGTATAGGCACCGTGATTAATTGACATTGAAAACAATAGGACAGTCGTCGAGTGATGCCATGTAATCACGACTAGCAAACCCCGCATTGCCCGGATTAGTATTCAACGTTATCGCTATGTTGGTATTACAACGGCAATGCTGTGGCAAGTGGCTTGTTGTCAAAACATTTGATAAACGTTATTGTCGTTAACAACAACTTCTTGCAATGTATGACGTAATATAGAACTCATTTGGCATTCATATGAAGTTAAAAGCATTTTAAAGTAAATCATTGCATATAATCCGCTCACATTGGCAAATGTCACCTGAACTTTTGATTTTCCACTGAAAGAAGCTTTGCCGTAATATTCATTATTATGTTAAGCTCATTAGGAACGTACTTATATATAAAGTCAAATGACGACGCATAGAGGCTCATACAAAGTATTGCCAACATGAAATCTTAATATCTTATTAGGCGTTTTATATAAGTTTATTTCGACTTAAGTCTGAATCGTATATCTTACAGAGAACGATAGTAGTGTTCTTTGACAGCTACATGTCAATCCCATAAAATATTGTTATTAATTTATTTACCTACGAACATTCTTGCTCTCATAATTTTCGCTGGGAAATGCATGTATCTCATTAATCGTTGCATGAATAAAGATTGAGACACATATATAATCTTGGTTGTGGCCGTGGTAAAGCTATACACTGCTACTGTTGCTGCACCTGCCTATGGTTGTGCTAGTAATGATACTGTGAGGTGAATGTGATCAAAGACTTGCTGATAATGATTCTTCTTTTGATGACTTTTGTGATTATTAAAAATGTTGTATGATCTGATAAACATGTTATTGTTTGTAAGAATGTTGTATCATTGTAATTATATATTATTCTATTACGGCTCATAAGTAAAACAGCTGCATTGGAAAAGAACCGACCGATTTCCAGAACGTTTAAGATGATGGATGCTTCAGTTTTACGACTTGAAATCACATTTTATTTCGATTCTATAGATACTTTTACTCAACACACAATACATCCCACTATAACCATTATTTTGTTTGCTCATATACATCGGGTTGCGCTTGCAATTCGGTAATTCTATACATCCCACTTCTCAGAGGAAGAAATGTGTGCTTACTGTTTTTCACAAAGCAATTGCGCCCCCGACTTAATATTTTTAGATGGTATGTCCTTGCGAAAATCATTTAT
This sequence comes from Dreissena rostriformis, assembly GCA_007657795.1. Taxonomy (NCBI): domain Eukaryota; kingdom Metazoa; phylum Mollusca; class Bivalvia; order Myida; family Dreissenidae; genus Dreissena; species Dreissena rostriformis. The sequence goes on along the minus strand of VMBQ01000031.1, from coordinate 50,031 downwards.
CAAATTTCCAATATTTAATGTAAAACACGTAGTTAAAAAGTAATCAAGTCATAAAGAAGATTTGTAGTAAAAACATCATCGTTTCAAATAACAGTCATGAAATTGAGAACACTCAAGGGCATCTACTGTCTCACAGGAAGCAAATAGAACCAAAAATATAATGTGCGTGGAAAATGTATAGTGTTTAAAGTTACCTCAGGGGAAGATTTATCTAAAACGTTAAAGTTTGCATGTAATTTAGCATGATTTATTTCGCTTTATTGAACGAGCAAAGTGTCATTATTCGATAACCCGGGAGATGTTTTATTTTGAATCAATTAATAACACAGCATAATGCATGGACTACGAATCAAGATACGCTTCCATCGGTGATATTGTATTCGATGATAATATTTGTAAAAGAGTGTTCAAATTAACAGTTTTCTCTTATCTATGATTAAGCGCTGTACGGAAACCTGTTAAGACCCTGTGGCATTTTTCAGCTTCGTAACATACTTAATACCTTAGTGTGAACTCAACACAGTACTAATGCTTGCATATGCACACATAATATACAGTACATTATATCTAATCATAAAGAAGGATGGTTGACTGCGAAACAATTTGGAAGAATGATAATATATTAGAAAATTTCGATCATACTATTTCGGAATTTGACGATGTTTGGATTATCTTTCTATGACAGTTTTTTAACGAAACACAAGCATTCATTTAATCATTTGCAAAAACACCAATCATCTGTGAAAATCGAAATATAACTTCAAGTTGAAAAAAAGACATTAACTTTTATTTTGTAATGATTTTGTTGGAAAACATCATAAACGTTGTATATATATATATATGTGCTTAAGGAATTTAAATATTGTTTATCTCCCCTTGAATAATAAACAATCGTTAAGAGTAGGATCCGCACAATCAAATAAAACCTGTGTTCCCGTACAGTTTAGAAATTAATAAATACACTATCGGGGATGAAAGATTTGCAGTTTATTTATCTTGTAATTTTTTACGTAGTTTTCATACAATTGCTTATTTTAATTGAACATAAATAACAATGAAGTTAGGTTTTTACAGTTTAGAAATTAATAAATACACTATCGGGGATGAAAGATTTGCAGTTTATTTATCTTGTAATTTTTTACGTAGTTTTCATACAATTGCTTATTTTAATTGAACATAAATAACAATGAAGTTAGGTTTTTACAGTTTAGAAATTAATAAATACACTATCGGGGATGAAAGATTTGCAGTTTATTTATCTTGTAATTTTTTACGTAGTTTTCATACAATTGCTTATTTTAATTGAACATAAATAACAATGAAGTTAGGTTTTTAGAAATTTAAATGGTATGACGATATTACACATATGTACCGTTATGTCATTTTAGTATAACAACATAGTATTACCCTATGCAAATTGCCGTGTGTGCCTTCTTACAAAGTCGATTGTTTGACTGAAAAATGAAAATTAACGTAGTCAATTCAACAATCTGTCAGTTCTAATTATGAAGCGCTATTGCTATAACTCATATATTAAGGTAACTATTTGGTCATTTGACACATAGTGAAATGCATGTGTCTACACTGTCAACTGATATTACACATAATTATGGAATTGACTGTCTACCATATTTCACTAATACACATCAGGCGTTGGTAAATCAGATTAAAAACCAAGTGGATAGACATTCTAGTGCCTGTGACCGTATCCTAGTCCGCAATCTAAGGAGATTTTCAATTGGTATTGACTGCAGACAATCCTCATCAATCGTTGTTATCTAATAGTATTGTTTGTAAATATTATGTCTTATAAATTATAATAGGAAAGGCGACATTCTGTGTCAAAAATTTCATCGTTAATTATACTTTTGCAATAATACAATCTAAGGTACATTTGCAATTTTTGGCAAAATTTTGATTTTAAACATACTTTATATACAACTTGTTTAAATGTACTTTATATATAGGTCATTTTTTAAGCAAGTATATAAGATTTTAATATTAGCTATTTATATGTAATATGTGTTGTATGAATCGTTAAACAATACAATGTTTGCAAGTGGAAGGTTAAATAAAATACTTTGACTGCTTTTGAATGGTGCCATAAGTCAAGATTTACTACTTTATTACTTTAAAGAATTCTTAACGACCTATTGTTAGATGATACTGACATATTATTCACGTATTCGTGACTTTACCATAAATAATATATAAATGTAGTATGAACGAACTTGCATGGAGTAATCGATATGTCCTAAACATGTACAAGTTTGCGTGCATAAATGGGTGTTGTAATGAACAAATGAAAAGTATTTGTATTTTAATAAAACTTTATTTGTTTTTATTTGCCATTTATTGTTTCATAGTTTTATATTAATCAATCTTTAAAATGTTATGAAATCGACTAGTATGAGTGTGCATTCCCTCTTTAAGCTACAACATACTAGTTACCTTATCTTGTTATATATTTAATAAAAACAACTTGTGAGAATTTGTTTTTCCCGGGATCGTTGTAAGACTATATATTTTAAACATAATTTTAAATTAACGCATCTCATACCTAAACACAATTCAATATATAACCACTATCTAGTTGTGTTAAGTAATATTAACAAACTCCTCGAGGTTCAAAAGGGGCAAAGCGCTCCCAAAAATGTCCATATGTCGGAATCAATTCACTGTTTATTAACGAGTCTATAAATTATACCGGCTGCCCTCTCTTGGTTGTAATTGCAATCATGGAAAATCTAATTATAAAATAACATTGCCGTATCATTACCATTCAAATAAATATGGATCCCATGACCAAAGATATTCGGTGCGGGGAATACGGATTATCAGTTTCTCAACTGTGTCCAGCTGTTAAGAATATAAGCGGCTCAAGGTAGGAGTAAACTAAAGGATATTTATTGTTTCCTTTGGTCAATTAAACATTGATTGTTTAACAATAAATGCGGCGACGCTATATACAATTCATCTATTTCAAATTACAGACACGCTAATACATTTTAGCTGACTTTTTACAACTTATCAATTCACATCATCTGAAACCATATCGTTTAACACGCAAATGTTGGTCGTGAAACTCTGTCAGATGTTAGTGTTCCCAGATTCAAAATACTTAAAAAATTGAATAGTTTTGATAACACGTTCTTACCGGCTAATGCTATGGAATCGAGTTTTTCAGATCTTTTATAGCAAATATTTTAAATGCAAAAAGGTTCTTTGTTAAACTAGTGGTTTATGTAACGGATTTGTATAAATTCATTGAGTTTTAACACCTATACTTTGACCATAACCCTATCAGTTAGTTTTTTTTGTCTTGTATTTTGGAACAAAAAGTATTTACGAATAAAATGAACCATTGACATATCCTTAGATACTGTGTTCGTCTCCGTGACTCAAAAAAACAATGTAACCGTTTATTAAAAAACACAAACCATTGAAATGTCCTTGGAAATATTATTTGCCGCTGAATCTCGGAACAAACAATGTTTATGTGTTAAAAGAACCATTGCAANTAACTGTCTACCATATTTCACTAATACACTTCAGGCGTTGGTAAATCAGATTAAAAACCAAGTGGATAGACATTCTAGTGCCTGTGACCGTATCCTAGTCCGCAATCTAAGGAGATTTTCCGGTTGGTATTGACTGCAGACAATCCTCATCAATCGTGTTTATCTAACAGTATTGTTTGTAAATATATTGTCTTATAAATTATAATAGGAAAGGCGACATTCTGTGTCAAAAATTTCATCGTTAATTATACTTTTGCAATAATACAATCTAAGGTACATTTGCAATTTTTGGCAAAATGTTGATTTTAAACATACTTTATATACAACTTGTTTAAATGTTCTTTATATAAAGGTCATTTTTTAAGCAAGTATATACGATTTTAATATTAGCTATTTATATGTAATAAGTTTTGTATGAATCATTAAATAATACAATGTTTGCAAGTGGACGGTTAAATAAAATACTTTGACTGTTTTTGAATGGTGCCTTAAATCAAGATTTACTACTTTATTACTTCAAAGAATTCTTAACGACCTACTTTTAGATGATACTGACATATTATACACGTATTCGTGACTTTACCAAAAATAATATATAAATGTCGTATGAACGAACTTGCATGGAGTAATCGATATGTTCTAAACATGTACAAGTTTGCGCTCTCAAAAATGTCCATACGTCGGAATCAATTCACTGTTTATTAACGAGTCTATAAATTATACCGGCTGCCCTCTCTTGGTTGTAATTGCAATCATGGAAAATCTAATTATAAAATAACATTTCCGTATCATTACCATTCAAGTTAATATGGATCCCATGACCAAAGATATTCGGTGCGGGGAATACGGATTATCATTTTCTCAACTGTGTCCAGCTGTTAAGAATATCAGCGGCTCGAGGTTGGAGTAAACTAAAGTACCATTTATTGTTTCCTTTGGTCGATAAAACATTGATTATTGAACAATAAATGCGGCGACGCTATATACAATTCATCTATTTCAAATTACAGACACGCTAATACATTTTAGCTGACTTTTTACAACTTATCAATTCACATCATCTGAAACCATATCGTTTAACACGCAACAGTTGGTCGTAAAACTCGATCAGATGTTAGTGTTCCCAGATTCAAAATACTTAAAAAATGAATAGTTTTGATAACACGTTCTTACCGGCTAATGCTATGGAATCGAGTTGTTCAGATCTTTTATAGCAAATATTTTAAATGCAAAAAGGTTCTTTGTTAAACTAGTGGTTTATGTAACGGAATTTTCAATAAGATTAGTATAAATTAATTGAGTTTTAACATCTACACTTTGAAAATAACCCTATCAGTTAGTTTTTTGCTGTCTTGTATTTTGGAACAAACAGTATTTACGAATAAAATGAACCATTGACATATCCTTAGCAACTGTGTTCGTCTCCGTGACTCAAAAAAAACAATGTTACCGTTTATTAAAAACACAAACCATTGAAATGTCATTGGAAATATTATTTGCCGCTGAATCTCGGAACAAACAATGTTTATGTGTTAAAAGAACCATTGCAATTTACTTAAAAGCTTGTTCGTCCTTGGAAAATCGACTGTTACAAATATAATCGTTTGATAAAAGACATTAGCAATAAATGTCAATTGTAAACACTTTAAGTCGCATGGTTATGCAAACTGTGAAGTCGTCTAGTGTCTAGGTAAGGATGACTTTCAACATCCATTAAACAACATGTCACGCATTGATCATAGTATGCCTTTGAACTGTAAAGGAAAGGCTTATCTTTGAGTGTTGTTCAACATTAAATGTAATTGAAACTAGCGTGCGAAATCTGGAAAATCTCATAATTAGCACAGGTTCAATCGCATGAAAACGCCATTCGTGTTTTCACAAAGTTAACTGTAAATCACAAGGATAATCATAAATACAACTTAAACGCTTTCAATGTTGCTACATGTATATGCCTGACGGTTTCATAAACATTCAAAACCGCGCATTTAGTCCGGATTAAATACAATTACAGTCGATAGTATGCATGTTATGATAATTACTGAATTTCAGAGTAACAATTTTAAAAAGCTTCGATTATGCCTTTATTGAACAACCGTTGTGCCGATAGTTGAGACATTTACCAATTGCCATGGAAATTATTAACAGAACGAGGTTGTTTCGATTACAGTACTGACTCCACATATCAAATTCTAGAGCTAGCGAGCTATCACTGTTGTGACAATAATCGTACTCTTTGGGCTTTAAGCACAATTAACGTCAGACGAACTGAATATTTATTTCTTCTTGTCAAATTCATCTTGAGAAAAAGAGCAAATTGTGATTTTGATAGCAGTATAAATGACGAACATGGCTAATCTATAATACCAATAACTTCTCTTTTAGAGGTGCTGATTATTGCGATTGAACCTTATTTTCATGTCGGTATCTTCATACGGGCATGATGTCAATTGCAAGGCTTGAGCAGTAGATGTTATACAGCAGTAGATGTTATACTCCATATCAACATATCTGAATTGACACTAGCTCGTTATTTTAACAAGACTGTAGATAATACAAAAAACAAGATTTGGTCATCATGACTTTTAATGTTAACATGTAAAACGTAATCTCTAATGATTAAATATGATCCACGAAATATTCTTGACATCAAAGTCATGTTTTACATATGTTAAAGCATATACCCTTAAACATGATTAAGTGTACACCTTATTTCATTAATAAACATCAGTCCATGGTCAGCAAATTAAACATCAAGTGGATATACATGCTAGTGCCTGTGATCATATCCAAGTACGCAATCTTAGGAGATAACCCAGTTGGTAATGCCTGCAGAAAATCATCATCAATCCTTTTAATATAACAGTTTTTGTTTGTGAACATATGGTCTTAATAATTTATAAAGAAAATGAGACACTCTGTGTCAGCATTATACATTACACTCATTATACTTTTGAAATCATTAAGTATGAGGTACATTTGCAATATTTGGTAATATTTTGCCTGTAAACCTGCCTATTTATACCAATTGTTTAAATATATTCAATATATAGGTCATTTTTAGCGGGTATATACGATTTTAATATTAACCGCGTATTGTCTCAATCTCTAAATACTACAACAGAATGCACGTGTAAATTTACATACAATACATTTAATGTCTTTTTATGGTTTCATACATCAAGATTGTATTTTACTGACTTAATACTTAAACAAAAAATGAACGACCACGTTTAAGCCGATACTGAAAGTTTACTTGTACTCGTAACCAAATGTTGTGTCTATGTATCATATGAACGAACTTGCATGGAGTAGTCGAGATTTTCAGAATTCTTTTTTCGTCCATGATTGTGTCTTTTGTTGTACACGACAAAAACATTTGCATTTTAATAAAACTACAATTTAATAGATTTTTTTTCCATTTATTGCATTCTTATTTTATTTAAAGAAATGAATATTTAAACTGTTAAGACATTGTATATTAGGATTGTATATACTCGCTTTAAGCTACAATACAATAATTACCTTATCCTGTGTGTACTTAAAACAAGTGATGTGTTTGTGAAACACTATGTCCCCTTTTGAACGATTTTGACCCATATATTTGACCTTTGACCTTGAAGGATGACCTTGACCTTGACATTCTACCACTCAAAATGTGCAGCTTAATGAGATGCACATGCATGTCAAATATCAAGTTTCTATCTTCAATATTGCAAAAGTTATGGCCGAATGTTAAAGTTTGTGCAAACTAACAAACAAACCAACAAACAGGCCAAAAAACAGGGCAAAAACAATATGTCCCCCAGTATAGACTAGGGGACATAAAAAACAAAACAATATTTGTGCATGTCTTTTCCCGGGATTATAATTACAATGTATATTTCAATAATATGTTTAAATTTACATACCTCATGCTTAAACACAAATCATCATATTAGCGATATTTCAGTCTTTTCAGAAATATTGACAAACCAATAGAGGTTCGATAGAGCCAGAGCTCTAAAGTCACTAAACATGTCCATACGTTGGAATGCTCTGTATGCACTGATCATTAATGATTCTATAAATTAAATCGGCAGTTCTTTCTTGGCTTATAATGTAGATTTAATCTTGGAACATATACTTATACAAATCTATCTACTTATCATTACCAATCACGTTAAAATGGATCGCATCACCAAAGCTATTCAGTGCGGAAGTATTGATTATAATTTCCTGAACTGGTTCCAGCTGTTAGATTTTAAGCGGCTCGAGGTCGGAGAAAATTAATGGACCATTTATTCTTTATCGTTTGGTTGTTCAATTATTTATTGTTCAACGATTCAAGCCGAAACGGTATATACAATTCATATATTTCAAATAAGAGACACGCTAATACAATTTAGCTGGCTTTATACAACTGATCGATTTCCACATCATCTGAAACAAGTTCGATTTATATGTAAAATCTGGTTCGTAAAACTGAGACCGATGTTAGTGTTCCCTTATTCATAATACTTAAAACAGTTGAATTGTTTATGATAACACATTCTAACCGGCTAATGAAATTGCATCGAGTTTTTTCAGATTTTGGAAATTGATAAAACGTTTTTGTTTGAATATGTGGTTAGTGTTATGGAATTTTGGATAATATTTGTATGAATTCGTTTAGTTTTGAGTCCTTACAGTTTGAACAAATCTCTACTTGTTCTTGTTTTTGTCTTGTTATATGGAACAACCAGTATTTGCACATAAAATAAACCATTGGAATGCAATTAAACCCCTTGTTCGTCTCTGTAACTCAGAAACAAAAACAAAGTCAAATGTAATTACAAATACAAACCATTGAACGTACCTTGAGAACAGTATGTGTTTCTGAATCTTGGAAAAACAAATAACAAGGTTATGCAATTAGTTTGCATTATTGCCTACAGCTGTACATACACATCTAAGATGTTTTGAAGGATTATTAAAAGTAGTCTGCTCCAAGATTTAATCACAAACAATGTTAACAAAGAAAGTTCAATGCTTCGTATTTATAATTAACGGTACCATTGTTTTTTTTCTGAGTTACAGAGACGCACAGGGTAGTAAGATATATTTCAATGGCTTATTTTATGGGTAAATACGGTTTGGTCCATAAAACGCAACACAAACAAGAACTTGTAAGGTTATGTTCAAACTGGAGGTGTTCAAACTGAACGAATACATATTTATCGAAAATAACAACTTAACACAAACCACGCGTTAAACCAAAACTCTTTTTTTCATTTAAAACATCGATATGGCAAGATCTGCAAAGCTCGTTTTATTTTCATATCCGATAAGTACGTATTGTCAGAAACAAATTATCTGTAAGTATTAACGTATTATGAATCTGGAAACACTTACATCTGACACAGTTTCACGACCAACATTTGCGTCTAAATCGATACTTTATCGATGATACATAATCGAACGGAAAAGTTTCGGCATTTATCGTTGAACAATCAATATTTGATGGACCAACGGAAACAATAAATGGTCCTTTGATTAACTCCAACCTCGAGCCGCTTATAATGTTAACAGCTGGAAATGATAATCCATATTCCCCGCACTGAACATATTTGGTAGTGCGATCCATTTTAAGTTTAATGGGTAATCATACGTTTATTGAATTTTATAATGAGATTTTTCCATGATTGAATCTATAGCATATTACAGCCAAGAGAAGACAGCCAATATCATTGTTAGGCTCATAAATAATCAGTGCATTGATTCCAACATATGGACATTTGTAAGAGCGCTGTGCCGCTATTGAACCTCTATGAGTTTGTCAATATTACTGAACACAAATATATAGCGCTCATATAATGAATTGTGTTTTGTATGAGTTGAGTGAATTTAAAATATCATTTATATTTGAGTTGAGTGAATTTAAAATATTATTTATATATATGCAATGTTACTATAATCCCGGGTAAATAAAATGTTCCCATTTTGTTTTTAAATATATAATATGATAAGGTTACTAGTATGTTGTAGCTTAAATAGGGTAGGTTCACTCATACTAGACAATTTCATAACAGTTTAAAGATTGATTAATATAAAACTATAATACAAGAAATGGACAATAAGATAAATTGGAGTTTTATTGAAATGCAGATATGTTTTTATTGTAAAACACTAATTCATGTACGAACACATGAACACTGTAAGTAAATTTCGACTTTTCCATGCATATTCGTTCATATGACATATAGTCATACAATGTTTGGTTAAGCCACGAATACGAGTAAACGGGTCGGTATCGGCTTTAACTCGTATAATACTCGTATTAACTCCGTATCGTTAAACATTCTTTGAAGTATTGAAGTCAGTGCATCTTGATTTATTCCACCACAAAAATGCATTCAACTGTTTTAATTTACCTTTCCGCGTGGATACTCATGTTTTATTTAAAGATTGAAACATTACCAGTTAACATTCAACTTATATATATTCGCTTAAATATGACCTATAAATGAAGTAAATTTAACCATGGTGCATAAATAAGTATGTGTATAGGCAAAATATTGCCAAATACTCAAAGTTGACCTCATATATTTAATTGTTGCAAAACGTAGAATGTTCAATCAAACATTTGAATCAGAGTGTCGCCTTTTCTATAATACTTTATTTAGGCCATATATTCACAAACAAAATGATAGATAAACACGATTGAAGAGAAGTTACTGCAGTCGATACCAACCTGAAAATTTTCTTAGTTTGCGGACTAGGACATGATCACAGACACTATAATTTATATTTACTAGGTTTCCAAAAATTGATGTTACACTATAAGAGTTTTGCAACAAGTTTATCTATTACTAAAATGTTTACATTAAAGTACCACACTATTACTAAAATGTTTACATTTAAGTACCACACTATTACTAAAATGTTTACATTAAAGTACCACACTATTACTAAAATGTTTACATTAAAGTACCACACTATTACTCAAATGTTTACATTAAAGTACCACACTATTACTAAAATGTTTACACTAAAGTACCACACTATTACTAAAATGTTTACATTAAAGTACCACACTCCGATACGAAAAAACATGATTCAAACTGAATAAATAAAAATCATATACTGATATCAAAACTGATATTTGCGTGTATATTAAGTAATTGTATGTCCTACGTTTTACTTACATGATGTGTAAACTATATAAATGGTCTATACCTTTTCGAAATAGATATATATGTTCTAATCAAAGAAAGGTCTGCTTGACCAACGCCCGATATTATTCATAAAATAAGGGGGACTTTAAATCACATATTTGTAATACCAGTTGACAGAGTACACACAAACATTTATTTCGCTCTGTGTTAAATGACTAAAAAGGTGCCTTACTATAAATGAGTCATAGCCCGACCTCTTCATAATTAGAACAATTGTTGAATTGACTGCGGTAATGTTCAGTGTTCTTTGTAATTTAGCCCAATAATCGACTTTTTAAAAAGGCAAACGCTGCAAAATGTATTGGGTATATTGTCTCATGAGTCGGAATGAACATAGAACTGTTTTCGTGTTTAACAGTAATTTCCCCTCGCAAAAGACTTTTGGTATCGTGTTCAATTGCTTGATTTATTTATTTTTAAATAAAATGTATTGACATACCATTTGAATTGCGAAAAACCTAACTTCATTGTTATTTATGTTCAAGTAAAATTAGCACTTATTTTGATTACCGCCAATATTGACAAGGTCAGTTAACTGCAATTATTAAATTCCTGATATTGTATACATTTATTTGCACACTGTACGGGAAAACACTTTTTTTATTTGATGGTGCGGATCCTACTCTTACACATGATTTAATATAGGAGGGGAAACTAAAAAATAATTAAATTCGTTATGTAATTATATTTATATATTATATATGAAACAAGAACAAATAACTATATAGAACAAATATTAAATTATATATTTTCACAGGTTAGTTATATTTCGATTTCAACGGATGATTATTATTTGTTGAAATGATTCAATTAAAAGGTCTGAGCAGGACATTTAATACTCCATATCAACACATTGGAATTGAGCCTTACTTCTTATGAAAACAAGACAGTACATACTTTAAAAGTTAGTTATAGACATCAGCAATTTTAAGGTGTGAAGGTAAAATGTAATCGCTAATGCTTAACTGTCCACGAACTATTATTAACGATCAAAGATGTGCTTTACATATATAAAAGCAGTACATGTGTGTTATGCCCGCAATTGTTTAACTCTTAGCACAGTGTCTGTTTCAGAAATTCAAGTACGATAACGTGTACCCCCTGTTATTGTCCTATTATTCGTCAACAATATGTATTCAACAAAGTGCGTATGCTCTCGTCGATTATTTTATACACTCACTACCATCCGTTAATCGCGTTGGATCTGAATTGAAGATTCATGCCATACTCAATACTTTTAACGAAATATCAATGTATTATTATATGTTATCATATGCTCATGCAGCCCATAGGCATTTATCAGAGAACAGATCATATTATATTCTGGAATAATATTTACAGTGTAAATGTATGAGATATGTCCTATTTCCTATATTGAAAAGAGGACTAATCAACTCGCATCTTAAGCGCTTTAATGGAAGCTCATATCTTTCCCATGCATTAATGGACTAAAAGAAACCATTAGTTCTGGAATAAGTAAGTGCTGATTATATCTGTTTTGCGATTGCCAGCTAAAGTGAAAGACATAGCGATTTCCAGCATTTAAGAATCGACGTTGATTTGTATAAATGCATTGTTACATGTAATCAGATTCCCAGGCCTTTCATAGTCATTTATCAAAGCACATCTCATAGGACATTCTGCACAAAAAGTGTACATTGTTTATATCTTAGATGTGTTTGATTTCCCGTTTTGAAAATCGGTTTAATCATATCGCATCTGAAGCTCTTTAATGAAAGCTCGTAGTTCTCCATGCATCGTCGCAATAAATGAACTCAAAGTAACTATTATTTCTGGAATAAGTATGTGCCGATTATATCTGTTTCGCAATTGCCAGCTAGATTTAATGTCACTGTGATTGCTCGCATTTATGAATTTACGTTGATTTGTACGGAGAAAAAACATACTCATAGATTGTAAATCTAGGTCAAGAACTTATACTTGCCATTATTTAATGTGTTAAAAAATACCTTTGTATTTATAGTTGTTTTATACATGTTGTGGGCAATGTTATTAACGACATCATGAACAGCATATTAATGATTGTTTATTGATGCTATACATGAACAATTCATTCCATAATTTTGTATATACTTTAATATCTCACATTTGCACGGCCCAAATACCTCAATCAGTGTGTTTTTTTTAGCGCATTATGAAACTAACTTGTATTACTGTATGTACAGTGCTTAGTAGTATACCGCTTTCAATACTGTGCATACTTATATTATACAGCTGTATGATCTGAATAACCAATTATTATTTGTAAGAACTTTATATTATTGTACCATTATATAATTCTACTACGGATCATAAATAAAACGGCTGCCTTGGAAAAGATCCGACCGATGTTCACAACTTTTATGGTGATGGATTCTATATACTCTACATATTTTATTTTAACACACAATACATCAATCAATAACCATTTATTTTCTTTGATCATATTAATCGGGGATGCGCTTATAGTTTGACATTCAGTCAATATCTACAGCCTACGTCTCGGAGGAAGAACTGTGTACTGACTGTGTTTAACTAAGCAATAGCGCCAACTATAAAATATGTTTAGAATTTTTTTTCCTTGCGAAAATCATTGATCAATGTCCAACGTTTAATATAAAACACGTAATTAAAAAGATATAATTTGCAGTTTGACGGGTACAGCATTGACCATGTAACAATAATTCAAGCCGTATAGAAGCAGCTTGAAATAAAAACGAAATCGTTTCAAATTACAGTCATGAAGTTTAGAAAACGAAAAGACATGTACATACTTACAGGAAGCAAATATAATATAGAATATAAAGTGTTTGTGCAATTTATAGTGTTTAGAATTACCTCAAGGGAAGATGCAATCTGAAAACTTTAAGTTTTTATGTTATAAAGCATGATTTATTTCGCTTTATTGAATGAGCACAGCGCAGTTATTGGATAACCAGGGAAAGGTTTGAGTTCGATTCAATAAATACAAAGACAATATATTAATATGCATAGATTACGAATCATAATACGCTTCTATCGGTGATATTATACTCGATGATAATATTTATGAAACATTGTTCAAATTGACAGTATATTCTTATCTATAAATCAGCGCTGTACGGCAGTGTTTAAAATCTGTGGCATTTTTCAGGTTTATTACATACTTAATACATAAGTGTGAACTCAACACAGCTTTAACGCTTGCATTGGCACAGATAATATACATTACTGTTTAATTAATCATCAAAAGGATGTTTGACTCCGTAACTGTTTCGAAGAATTGTTCAATATTAAATATTATAATAGTTCAATCATACTATTTCAGAATCTGAAGATATGTGGATTATCTTTCTATGACAGTTTTCTAAATAAAAACAAACATTCATTTAATCATTATCAAAAACACCAATCATTCGTGAAAATCGAAATATAACTACAACTTGAAAATACATTTTCTTTAAATATATAATGAATTTGTTATGGCATTTGTGAAGGGAACATCATACAAGTTACATTATCTCTACCTCTTTAATATACTTGAAGTTACTGGACCTTAATTATGTAACATTGTTCAATGCGTAATTTCAGTTCCATATATACATGTATAGTAAAAAATCCATCGTTAAGAGAAGGATCAGCACCATCCAACAAAAAGTGTATGCCATTACAGTTTTCAAATAAATGAATTCACTAGCGGGGATGAACGATTTGCAGTGTATTTATCTTGCATTAATTGTTTGACGGTAGTTTTCAAACAATAGTTTATTTTAATTGAACATGAATAACAATGGAGTAAGGTTTTTAGCAATGCAAATTGTATGTCGATATTACACAAATGTACCGTTATGTCATTTTAGTTGAACAAAATATATTTATGTAAATAAATAGATCAAAGAAACACGATACCAACAGTCTATTTTAAGGGACAATAATATTGTTAAACATGTAGATATTTCAACAATCATTCCGATTGATTGACCAGCTTACCCAAAGCAAATTGCCGTGTGTTCCTTCTTACAAAGTGGATTGTTGGACGGGGAAATGTACATTAACGTAGTGAATTCAACAATCGTTCTAATTATGAAGTGCTCGTGCTATAACTCGCATATATTAAGAAAACTAGTTAGTCATTTGACACATAGTAAATTGTATGTGTCTACACTGTCAACTGATATTACACTTATTTGATTAACTGTCTACCTTATTTCATTAATGAACATCAGGCGCTGGTCAATCAAATTAAAAAAAACAAAAACGAGTGGATAGACATTATAGTGTCTGTGATCATATCCTAGTCCGCAAAATAAGGTGATTTACCGGTTGGTATTGACTGCAGAAAATCCTCATCCATCGTGTTTATCTAACAGTTTTGTGTTTGTGAGGACATGGTCTTATAAATTATAATAGAAAAAGCGACACTTTGTGTCAAATATTCTATCGTGAATTATACTTTGGCAATAATAATATTAAAGGTACATTTGCAATGTTTGGAAATAGTTTGCCTTTTTACATACTTATATAAATTATACAACTTGTTAAAATTTACTTAATATATAGGTCATTTTTAAGCAAGTTTATACGATAACAATATTAACTGCGTTTTGTCTGAATTTTGTAATAATAGTATAGAGTATACACGTGGACGGTTAAATGAAATACTTTGACCGTCTTTAAATAGTGCCGAAAATCAATATTTACTACTTTAATAATTCAAAGATAAGCTGATACCGACATGTTACTCGTATTCGTTGCTTTACCAAACATGGTGTATACATTTCATATGAACCAACTTGCATGGAGTAATCGATATGTCCAAAATTGTACAAGTTTGCACACAAAATTGAGTGTTCTAATGTACAAGTGAAACATATTTGTATTTTAATAAAACTCCAATTTATTTTTTATTTTCCATTTGTTGTATTATAGTTTTATATCAATCAATCTTTAAACTTTTAAGAAATTGTCAAGTATGATTATATACATTTGCTTTCAGCTGCAACATACTAGTTACCTTATCATTTTTATATATTTAAAAAAAAACTGTATACATTTGTTTTTCCCGGGATTATAATTTCAATATATATTTAAATAATATTTTCAAATTCACACAACTCTTACATTGACACAATTCATTATATGAGCGCTATATATTGTGTCATAGAGGTTCAATAGGTGCATAACTCTTTAAAATGTCCATATGTTGGAATCAATGCACTGATCACTAAAGAGTCTATACATGATATCGGCTGCCTCTTGGCTTTAATTTGCTGTAGAAGAATTGATGCAATATCATTGTAAAATTCAATTTACGTATCATTACCATTCGCATTAAAAAGGATCGCATAACAAAATATATTCGGTGCGGGGTATAAAGATTATCATTTCCTGAACTGTTTCCAGCTGTTACGAATATTAGCGGCTCGAGGTTGGAGTATATTAAAGGACCATTTATTGTTTCCTTTGGTCGATCAAATATTGCTTGTTCAACGATAAATGCCGGAGCGCTATATACAATTAATCTATTTCGAATTAGAGACAGGCTAATACAATAAAGCTGACTGTATACAAACTATCAATTTTCACATCATCTGCAACAATATCTTGGTCGTGACACTATGTCTGATATTAGTGTTCCTACATTCATAATACTTAAAGCAGTTGAATTGTTTCTGATAACACGTACTTACCGGCGTATGCAATTGTATCGAGTTTTTCAGATCTTGTCGTAGCAAATGTTTTAAATGATAAAAGCGTATTGGTCAAACGCTTGGTTTGTGTAATGGAATTTTCGATTTGTATAACTTCATTCAATTTGAACACCTCCAGGTTGAACATTACCATACAAGGTCTTGTTTGTGACGAGTAATATGGACCAAACAGTATTTACGCATAAAATATTCCATTGAAATATCCTAAAAAACATTGTTCGTCTCTGTAAATCAGAAAAAAGCCATTTTAAAGTTTATTATAAAAACGAACCATTGCAATTTCCTGGAACAAATTATTTGTCGCTGAAACTCGTAACAACCAATGTTTCCGCGTTATAAAAAAAAATGCAATTTACTTAAAAGCTTGTTCGTCTCTAGGTAATTCGAGGAAACACATATCTTCGTTTGATAAAAGACAATAGCAATAAATTGTAGACACATTTATTCGCATTGTTATGCACGCTGAGAAGTCGTCTGGAGTCAAGGTTACGATGACATTCAACATTCATCAAACAACATGTCACACATGAAGTTTCAACTTTTTATGTATACACAATCAAAATCTATCGGTTCCCATATTTTAATAAATCTAACTAATCGTTTCATGAATTGACAATATATCAAAAGAATAAATGGTAATACTACGATGTGAAGCATGTTCAGGATTTAATATGTATCAAGAACAAAATGTGTTGGTT
The DNA here is from genome assembly GCA_007657795.1 of Dreissena rostriformis. Lineage (NCBI taxonomy): Eukaryota > Metazoa > Mollusca > Bivalvia > Myida > Dreissenidae > Dreissena > Dreissena rostriformis. Next base: position 32,926 of record VMBQ01000031.1, on the reverse strand, counting down.
TGCTTTCTTGGAAATTTGCGAGATCACTTCTAGTTCGCATCTCATTTCACAAACTAGACTGCATTTACTGTATTATTGCTATTTTTGTATGTTAATTCATAATGCCTACTATAGTTATGGGATTATGTTTCATTGCGGTCAATGTATACATTCGGCAAGTGTCCATAACATAATTGAAATTTGTACTAAAATTGTATTTATGGTTCCTTCCGTATCATAAAGAAAACGCAAGTACATGTTATGATATGTTTGTTTTGTTCATAGTCATATCCAAATGGTCGATATAATACATCTTGACAATAAACGTTTCTCTACTGGAAGTTGTTTTTCAATCCGTCGTTACATATCGAAGACAGTATGTGTATCTTGTTACTGAATGACCCGTCTGTATAAATAATTAGAGAATCTTTAAGAGCATCGGTTTCATCAATGAACATCGTCAGTCAGACATTGATATGGTTTAAATAATAGAGTTTAAACAATAACTGATATAACGCCTTAAATAGTAATGCTTTTGCATATTCTATGTCTTTCTAGGGGGTTTCAATACGTGTGTAAGATCACTCTATACATGTACAACAAAGGCGATTAAATTATGTTTTATAGCGTTATATATAACAACTAATACTTGATAATATTGTCAACTTAAACCACACATTCACGCTAGTTCTGCAAACAAACTATCATACAGCTAATTAATGAGTCATGTACTTATTTAATTCATATGATGCATATGTTTGTGGGTCAGTAGCACAACCTATTTTAATGCGAGCTATAATTGCTACTATAAAACAAATGTTGTGTTTTTAATAAGGGTGATATTGATGTTCGAGTCAACTAAATTAATACAAAAGATATTCACACACAGTGTTGGGTTATGTGCTTTATAGTGTTATATGTCGATCGATGATGCTCTATGCGAGGATATAATTTAAAAGCCAGAGTTCGCAATGTGTTAATCTATAAATCAGTGCACGACACAGACATCTTTTCAATGTCATTAAGCACATGCAGTTTACAAGGTGTTGTAAATTCAACTCTTCCTCACATTAGTATTTGCGTATCAGCTATACATAAATGTATGAGGATTTTGAAGAAATACATGTGGATTTGGGCTGCGATTTATTGTTAAGATAATTATTGCCATGAAAAATCGTTTCCACTATTCAACTTATATGTGGTCCACACACTGCGATTCTTTAATGTTAAAAATGTACCGGGCGAGCTCTTGCGTTTTTAATGACGTACTAAAAAGTATTATCATTACATATATGTGTGGCCATATCATGGTCTACAATAAAATTGTCCGGTATGTAGTTACAGTTTTGCGTTCGGTAAGGGTCTGATAATTAATTGTGTCTCCTAATCATCTGCCGAAGAAATTTAAATGAAATATGCCAACAGCGAGATAGGTGGTGATAAATGGTGTTTCGTACACACAATTTCGAAGACTAAATATTCCGTGCAAAAATGGAACATAATTTATGCAAAATATATAGAGAATACTAGGTTAGCGTTGAATAGAGAGAAGTTTATGTTACGAGGCTTAGAACGCCGGAAGCGCGAGCCTTGGCGATAAATTGATATTTATCCCATCAATTTTCTTAGTCGTTAATTATTTAGTCTTTATTTGATAAAATAAAAACAAAAACACATTAAATTAACTGAATCTTACATTGCGTAGTAATAGTAATTGTGATCTTTCCCGTTTACGGAACTCGAAATAATCCTTAAGAATTCCACGCAAAAGAAGAGAAACGAGACAAAATATCGCTATACGCATCGATTCAAATTTAATCAGCGTTCCAAATGTTACATACTCAAGTAGAACACAGACGGTTTTGTTTAAACTACAATTCTTGTTTCACCACTGTAAAAAGGCCATAAACAAAAATGGCTGCCGTTTTGAAATTTACAAAATGTGTACACACCTACGTGAAGCATAATTCAGCATTTATCCCCGCCGATATTGTAAGTTTTAGTCTGTAAACAACTCTTCTTTTTACACACGTTTTACTTACTGACATAACAAAGTAAAACATCTACTAGTTCTTGTTCTACTTACCAAAATTGTGTTATAACCATGTTTATTTTCGTAAAGTTTAATGTGCTTCCATGACGAGTTAAAATTCTGGACACATTTCTTCATCGCCATCCATCTTTTCCATTTTAAAGCACTTGATGTAAGCAGGCAATTCTTTGTGAATAGACATTCTTTCATCGACTGACAAAGGAACGACGTATTCATCAAAGAAATTATCCTTTTAATTCAACATCGATTCCCTTCTAAAAGTTAAAGAACAATTCACGGACTCTTTTCTTAAATTTAATCCATCAATTGTTCAACAAAACATCGCTTTATTCGAGTACATTCAACATTTTAACGAAATCGAAAATGCAGTCTCACCAGTTTCATTCCAGTTTTATATCCCAACACTGTTATTCACATTCATAATATTATAATAATCCATCGTAAACACACACGCGTGTTAACTCGTTAAACGACTGCGTACCCAATGACCTGAATGACGCAATCAAGTGATATCGTCAGCTGTTTCGTAAAATATGGTCTATCGAATTCAAACAGTTACGCACTGGGGTGAGCACTTAACTTCTCTCTATTCAACGCTAATCAAAGTATTCTATTTATAGCATCGCAACATTTATTTTGTTGAATATATCATATATTTATTTTTTATGCAAAATATGCACATTTTCTACCAATGGGTGACCTTAAAATTCGATCAATGAACAAAACAATATCGACCTAACTTAAGCGCATATCGCATGACGTGTTGGAAAAGTAGTCCGTGCACGCGACAGGTTTATTTAACAAGGTGGGATATAGGCTAGTTTATTCCATGGTATGTTATACCGTCAATGTCGCGATAAAGATGGGATAAAATTATTTACCCACAATTAGGGCGCAGCAAAAAAACACATACACAAAAAAGTCAGTAAACTGTGAACGCTTGAGCGGAAAATACCCAGCAGTTTCATGGAGTTGAATGAACAAAATGTTTATACTTTATAGCGGAAACACAGAGGGCTATATTTCTAGACAAACCAGTCGCAGCTCAAATGTCTACAATATGATCATCTTCACATCACATCATGGTCATACAGCGCTGAAGGATTGAGTGAATTCCATCTTAACAGTAACCTAATGTCAATTGAACAAAATCGGAACGTTAGCACGGTCGTATAGACGAACGTATGGACGGATATGTGCAATAGGAGCGTCTACTACTTTATGGGCCGTACAAAACTATAATTATTACTGAACGATCACAAAATTTGAATATTTATATTTGAACACTTAATATGTTACATTCTGGAAAACTAAAAATGTATTAATTTTTGTAACAGACCATAATCCGAGGTATTTACGCTGAAAACGGCTACTGATGTGCAAAATGTCGAGCCTTTTTTATGTATCTGACAAAATATAACATCGCAAATATATTAACATACACATTAAATATGCATTCATATATCCTGCATTACAGTCGACGACAATTAAACCGTTGTGTACTGCGGTATGGGGAACTTAGCACACACATAATCATATGTCCGAAATACCCATGCAAGACTGACCAAACATTCGTTACTTTACAATAATCACGATTAGTGTTCACATGTTTCGTGCTAAAGTATTTATACGTGTGAAATAATATATACTCGTTTTGGTATGTTAAGAAGTTGTATTTATTGTGCCTTTTCGCAACACATCATACATCAAATAAATCAAATTTAATACAAGCATCCTGTTGAGTTTGGAAATAACGTAAACAAACAGCATGCATATCTATCCGTAGGTTCCTCGTATCATGTATATCCTTACACATAAGAATTAGAAGATATATTTGTATTTGATTTTTACAAACGAGAATATACTGCAATATATTTTGCTTTCAGTGCGATATGTTTAGGCATTTTGTTTATCGTGCACTTGCTTCTGAAGTACAAAAATTATCGTCGACAAAAAAAAATTATGTTGGCTAATCAGCGATGTTACCAGATTGGCATACAATATATGATCGTTTTCACATACCAAGCAAGTATCATGTTCATAAAGATTTATTTATATGATAACACTTCTTTGGTGAGCACATTTATTGTTTTATTACTGCTAGTGTAATATTACAATTGGTGGTTTTTCCCAATCGTTAAGTTATCTCTTATTGAAATAGGGCGTAATGACGTCATAATTATATAAGATTATGCTCGAATATTGATATACTGCTTGTTTTATATCTACACATTTCCTTAATGTTCTTATTATACTAAAGATATGTTAACACTGCCCGATTATGTTATGATATATAGAAACGTCCAACAACAAAAAGTGCCATACGAAGGTTAATTGCAATAGGAAGACCCTTAAACTAGTAGCATTGGTGGAAAAACGTTAAACTATGAATAGTCTGCATTATTTAAGCATCTGAATATCGTTTCCCGGTGTCATCTTGTTTCGTTTTACTGATGATCTCGAGTCAGGATCGGTTTCATTCGGATTGCGTTTATTTGCATCATGTATTTAATCTATAATTAATTATTATCGCGGTACCATTATAATTATATTGCGCAGTTCTTTCATAGTTAGATACACGCGATTGCATACACACCATTTACATATACACGCAATACAGTAAACGCTGATTAAACTAATAAACTTATGAAAGAATATCTTATAATTGTCATCGAAAGAATGACCTATGAAATGTGAACAAGTTATTATATATATATATATATAAATACAAGTGACTTACTTTTTAAACTCCAGTAGAAAACGGGCAACTACGTCATGCTTCCGCCTCTGCCTAAAGCCAATATCGATTTTCCTCGTAAATGTTCGGATGTCGTCGCGGGAAAATACTTGGCATATATTGTCCCACAACTGATTTATGTATTGGTTAACTTTATTTTACGAAGTATTGGTTGATGTTTAGCATTAACGAATCATTAATATTGACACTTGGTTTACACTCATGCATAAGTTGTCTTTAGCAGATGTACGTATACGTACGTTTAATTACACAATAATATACGGCAGATCTGGGTCGGGCGTCTATGAACGACCCGCTCCCCTGTGCTGTTTGCTATCGTCTATATTTGCTAGCATCCTATGTTGTTCCTTCACTCAAATATATATATATATGCGTGCTTATGTATTTTTGCATTGAAAAAAGTCTAGATAGAACACTTCAACAATACAAATAGAATACAAAAAAACTGTAGACGACTTTCATGGAATGGTCGACAACATATTAAACTTCACACACATGGAATTCACCGGCAGTACTGTTTATACATAACACGGTCAATAGTAGAAAGTATACCATTCAAAAGCGGTATGCCACGAATGGTAATATGACTGCAATGTACATAAATCGAATTGAAAATCAAAATAACTTTACAGATTTTAAAATAATCAGGGCAGCATTTTTAAGGTGAATTATTTAAAACATCACTACATATATGGAGCAAAGGTGTGAACGACGTGAAAGCCAACGATTTCCGAAGCATTGAAATTGTACGAAGCGTGCATAACGCGGATAATAGCATGGGTCGTGTTCTGAAAAAACTGGGAATAATGCATGCCCGTAAAGTGTCGTCCCAGATAAGCATGTGCAGTCCGCACAGGCTAATCAGGGACGACACCTTTCGCCTAAATTGGATTTTTGCAAGGAAGAGACTTCATTTAAACTAAAAAAGGTAATACAAGCGGAAAATGTCGTCCCTGATTAGCCTGTACGAACTGCACAGGCTAATCTGGGACGACACTTTACGCACATGATTTATGCCCAGTTTTCTCAGAACGCGACCTACATGTTTAAAGAGACTAGTGTGAAGCAAAATAATAAGGGCACAATTAACTCCAGACTATACGTGATACGTATTAGGAGATTGTTAAAGAACTCAATAGCATATATGGATAACTGAACAATGTTTTTGTAAAACAGTACAATACAATTGTAAACGCCCACACCCCGGACCTTTATGCATTTCCGGCTGACAATGACATCAAAGGCATACCTGAATTTACAAACAAACTTAATGTAAACTATAGAAAGTAGTCCCCTCCACAATGCATGCTAAGACAACTTACAGAAAATACGAAATTGTGCATATGTATTTAGAAATAACAAACATTAAGACACAAACCTTAAGATGTTAAACAATTTGATAAATGGAAACAAATATAAAGTAAACTGTCAAATAAACAAATGGCACCAGTCTTAAAAACGTCCAAAATAAATACCTCATTCACATTATGCTGTTTAGGTACACCTAAATTAAGCAACACACATTCATTGTTTATGTTTTCTTGCTTATTTGTTTGTTTCTGTCTGGATACCTACATTTACTTGCGTTATGCTATTAAATCAATCAGTATAAAATCGTCACTTATTCAAACATGTTTTTATACAAAATAATAGTATTCAAATGGAGTATGCACCATTAGTACACCTAACTTAAAACAACACGCACTCCGTTTTTGTCTAGTTGTTTCTGATTCTTTGTCTGTACATACATTTACTTGTGTATCTCTTATGTATTGTTAAAGTTTAAAGTATCTATAATATCTACGTGATTTTTTTTACAGCAATACTAGTCTTTACATATGCTATGTACCATACTAATATCTAAAACACTACGTGGGCCAAATATACATATGTTGTGTACATGAAACAAAATATGTTTCACGCAAAATATATTATGTTCACATTGAAAATAAAAAAATAACTACAAAAAAAGAATGCTACAAAACTGGTGTTGTTGAAAACATTACTTCTGAAACAAAATTTATTTCAAAGTTGGCGGGAATGTTCGAAAAATAGAAATGACAGAATTTACTATAGAAACTCTGCTTCAAATCAATATCACTTTGCCACACCAATTGCATACGGTGTGATTGGTGGGTATAGTATGACGTTTCTCCGAAATTATAGTTTACGTCTTTTTTACCTTAAAACGGAATCGAGTGAGGAAATGAACCTTTCAACCTGTTTAGTTGGCTATGCCAAAATGAAGGAGGTAACGGAGAGATAATATACCCATGTTCAAAGTGATACACTAACCAAATTGATATTTGTTTTGTTTCTGAACATTGATATTACTTCGGACAGAATACAATTGTAAAATTGGCTAAGCCAGATTAAATGGGGAGAGTGTATGTGTTCATACGTGGTCCGTATTTGTTCATAATCGGTCTGAAACGTGTAATTACGTAATTGAAGTAAATGACGCCGTAATCACAGTATAGTTACGCACAACAGTAATGTACTGATACTGGGTCTCACCGTACGGTGATACTGCCAAGCCTTGCAACGTATAATATGCAACCATAACCTATAATTGTAACACCTTCACTTGTTAAGAAAGGTCTTGCACAGACGTACACGTTTGTTGAAAAACACATTGTAAGTAGTCCAGGTACTTGTTTGTTTTCATCCGCTTATTTTCGGGCTATCAGTTGCATTCATAAACTAAAATATATCTTGGGCTTTGTTCGCGAGGAATTGCTTAATGAAACATTATTTTTGCAAAATCTAATTATTATGATTATATAATATAAATGAAGTAATGCTAAATCAAATGTGATTTAAACTCTCTAGTGTAAATCTGGCAAATATCATAAGGAGTACAGGTTTAATCGTGTAGAAAGATAAAAATAATGCATGTATTGACAAACTGTAAATTGCCAGGATAAACATAGATACCACTTTATCGCTTTCAATTTTTCTATACGCACGACCATTTTATAGACATAGAAAACCGCGCATTTAAAATGTATGTCCATAAAATCCAGGGTATCAAGCATTTGCGCGATTTAGTTGAGTTCACCTTTAAATCGGGGCTGCTCAAATCTGGACCGCGGCGAGGACACCTCATGAAACAACAGAAGCCTCTGCAGCTGTGCGTGTCCTAGTGAAAACACGTGAACACACTCCCAGACACTCTTGCAGGCACTGTAGTGTAATATTTTTTAGATAGCAACATTCATGCCGTCGCCTCCTGTCAAAGATTGTTCCTTATAGAGTTGCATTGCTACGTGAGTGTAACATCCTCCCCGATAATAGTCCATATGAAATAGTGACATTACATCAAATGCCCTTAATAATGAGGCAATTAGAGGTATATGTACTTTTATAAATATGTGTATTTCCTCAAAGTTATTGCATTGTGCTATAAAACAAAGAGATTTTTAATTATTATCAGTATACACTGTATTCAGATGTAAATAATGATTATGCAAATAGTATATGGACTCTACGTTTATATAATCGAATATATATTTGAATTATAATGTATAAATGTTTAAAAAAAAATCCACTTTTCAGTGATATATAAATTATATATAAAAGACAGTTGTTAACTAAAAAATTATGCTTTACATAACATTATGTTACAACAGTGTATCTATGTAATTTCCGCATTGTAGAAACTCTCCTCAGAGCCTGCTTCAGAAATTGAAGTAGGATAACGTGCACATTCTGTTTTTTTTTATTGTTCTAGAATGTGAATTCAACATAGTGTTTATGCTCACGTCGATAACTTAAACACCCACTACCATCCGTAAATCGCGAAGAATCTTCATGGAATATGTTAATGCCATTCATGAAATTTAACGAAATATAAATTATATATTGTTATATGTTATCAGATGCTCATGCCGTTCATGGGCATTTATCAACGCACACATCATATTATATTCTGAAAAAACGTTTACACTGTAAATGTATGAGATATGTCGTATTTCCTATTTTGAAGATAGGACTAATCAACTCGCTCCGGAAGCGCTTTAATGAAAGCTCGTACATTTCCATGCATCGTCGCAATAAATAGACTTAAAGTAACTATTAGTTCTGGAATAAGTATGTGCTGATTATATATGTTTCGCGATTGCCAGCTCGATTGGATGCCACAGCGATTGCCCGCATTTATGAATTGACGTTGATTCGTATTCAGAGAAAGCAAAACATGTGACTTAAAAATCTAGGTCACGAATAATACTTGCTAGTATGGTCCTGTAAGTTGGATAAATATGTTTATTAACATAATGAACACGTACATTTTGTTATAAATCATAAACGTTTTCGTAATATGTGTTTGCATTTCTATGACTTAGCTCTTAGAATTAAATGGACTTGGTCACAGTTTGGCAAAATGACAAATCTGAACAAATGAAACAAACATAAAAAAGAATAAAGCATGCAAAGTAATTCTCATGACCAAGACCATTATTAAACATATATGTTCATTTATTGATTATAATTAATAGAACTCGTAAAAATAANGACCATTATTAAACATATATGTTCATTTATTGATTATAATTAATCGAACTCGTAAAAATAATAAAGCGTTTTTAGCGCTTTCATCGATTAGCAAAACGTGTATTACCAACATAGCGTTATAACTGCGTAACAAATTCATAAGTCTGTGCGGTGCATTCTATCGAGGAAGCGTTTACTTATAGAGGTGCCGGTGCGGTGCATTCTATCGAGGTAACGTTTGCTTGTAGAGGTCCCGGGTTGGATAACCAGTGCATTCACAATATTGTATGTTATATTTTTCTTTGTAATTAAAATTGTAAATTATAAAAAAATATGGGGCAGATGTATTTCTAGCCCTATGAATAAAGCATAACAACGGTGTACAGTTCGTTAATAAGTATTAAGTTGGTTATTAAGCAATAACGATTAGAATATTTATTTACAAAGCTATAACAAAACACGAACTCAGTTTATATCTGAGTACACTTAATTGTTAATTTTGTTCGTTTGTTTTTGTTTTTTTTAAGGAACTACGTTTAGGTTCTAGCAACTGTTTTCAACTTGTTGACATGTGTTATACAGCCATAATATTTAGTGAACTTGTAAACCAATTTAACATATACCCGCTTATGCACCAGTGTACAAACCACTTGTTACTGGTTTACGATGACATTATTTTTTTCGCGTACCATTATGTTCCTTTACTTTCGTAGTTCTGGTAAGTCATCAATCAAATCTCTTATGGTTAATCGCTTATTAACGATTAACGAGGTGTGGAGGTATGTTTCATAGGAGTATTTAGACTGGCTCGGACATACCATACCAAAAAATACCTCTTTTAAGGTTAAATTAAATTCGTGATTTAAACATTACACACACTTCATTATTTTGCCGATTTCTATTGATAATTATCCATGAAGGAAACGACATTGTTTTCACGTGTCTCAGTCAGGAATGCAATTATTTTGATTGTGATCATATAATATTATGCATTCTTCTTTGAATATTTTACACATATTTTGAAAATGGCAATTTTCCCAAACTGTGGCCATATCCATTAAACAAAATAAATTAACGCCAAACACATATTATGAGTTCATAAAATAAAACACTGTGATCAATCTCACATGGAAAATAACATTTGCCATATAGATATATATTATCGGTGGATATGTATTTTAACGTGTACAATTAGGCGAATTATCGACCAACCTTTTACGATGAGGCAAAACTTAAATTGGTTTACAAATATACTGTCAACGATACCCTAACCAATGACCACTTATAAATTACATTTGTGAGCCTGCACTCCCGAAGTTCACGCAGAAAACTCAAACATGCAAACATCAATTTACGGATCATTGACATCCAAATGAAGTTTCAGAGAAATTTTAAAGGAGTTAATTGCGGGGCGTATGGATGTGATTCCTTACAAGGTTTAGGTTTTTCATCTGCTTGTTTCTGAATAGTGTGGGAATAATGCAATGGACCATTTATTTTGACCAATTTGATATTTGTTTTGTTTCTGAACATTGATATTACCTCGGACAGAATACAATTGTAAAATTGGCTAAGCCAGATTAAATGGGGAGAGTGTATATGTTCATACGTGGTCCGTATTTGTTCATAATCGGTCTGAAACTTGTAATTACGTAATTGAAGTAAATGACGCCGTACACACGGTATAGTTACGCACAACAGTAATGTACTGATACTGGGTCTCACCGTACGGTGATACTGCTAAGCCTTGCAACGTATAATATGCAACCATAACCTATAATTGTTACACCTTCACTTGTTAAGAAAGGTCTTGCACAGACGTACACGTTTATTGAAAAACACATTGTAAGTAGTCCAGGTACTTGTTTGTTTTCATCCGCTTATTTTCGGGCTATCAGTTGCATTCATAAACTAAAATATATCTTAGGCTTTGTTCGCGAGGAATTGCTTAATGAAACATTATGTTTGCAAAATCTAAGTATTATGATTATATAATATAAATGAAGTAATGCTAAATCAAATGTGATTTACACTCTCTAGTGTAAATCTGGCAAATATCATAAGGAGTACAGGTTTAATCATGTAGAAAGATAACAAATAATGCATGTATTGCCAAACTGTAAATTACCAGGATAAACATAGATACAACTTTATCGCTTTCAATTTTGCTATACGCACGACCATTTTATAGAAATAGAAAACCGCGCATTTAAAATGTATGTCCATAAAATCCGGGGGATCAAGCATTTGCGCGATTTAGTTGAGTTCACCTTTAAATCGGGGCTGCTCAAATCTGGACCGCGGCGAGGACACCTCATGAAACAACATAAGCCTCTGCAGCTGTGCGTGTCCTAGTGAAAACACGTGAACACACTCCCAGACACTCTTGCAGGCACTGTAGTGTAAATATTTTTAGATAGCAACATTCATGCCGTCGCCTCCTGTCAAAGATTGTTCCTTACAAAGTTGCATTGCTACGTGAGTGTAACATCCTCCCCGATAATAGTCCATATGATATAGTGACATTACATCAAATGCCATTAATAATGAGGCAGTTAGAGGTATATGTACTTTGTAAATATGTGTATTTCGTCAAAGTTATTGCATTGTGCTATAAAACAAAGAGATTTTTAATTATTATCAGTATACACTGTATTTAGATGTAAATAATGATTATGCAAATAGTATATTGACTCTACGTTTATATAATCGAATATATATTTGAATTATAATGTATAAATGTTAAAAAAAATCCACTTTTCAGTGATATATAAATTATATATAAAAGACAGTTGTAAACTAAAAATTTATGCTTTACATAACATTATGTTACAACAGTGTATCTATGTAATTTTCGCATTGTAGAAACTCTCCTCAGAGTCTGTTTCAGAAATTGAAGTAGGATAGCGTGCACATTCTGTTTTTTTTTTATTGTTCTAGAATGTGAATTCAACATAATGTTTATGCTCACGTCGATAACTTAAACACCCACTACCATCCGTAAATCGCGATGAATCTTCATTGAATATGTTAATGCCGTTAATGAAATTTAACGAAATATAAATTATATATTGTTATATGTTATCAGATGCTCATGCCGTTCATGGGCATTTATCAACGCACACATCGTATTATATTCTGAAAGAACGTTTACACTGTAAATGTATGAGATATGTCGTATTTCCTATTTTGCAGATAGGACTAATCAACTCGCTCCGGAAGCGCTTTAATGAAAGCTCTGACATTTCCATGCATCGTCGCAATGAATATACTTTTAAATCATAAACGTTTTCGTAATATGTGTTTGCATTTCTATGACTTAGCGCTTAGAATTAAATGGACTTGGTAACAGTTTGGCAAAATGACAAATCTGAACAAATGAAACAAGCATAAAAAGAATAAAGCATGCAAAGTAATTCTCATGACCAAGACCATTATTAAACATATATGTTCATTTATTGATTATAATTAATCGAACTCGTAAAAATAATAAAGCGTTTTTAGCGCTTTCATCGATTAGCAAAACGTGTATTACCAACATAGCGTTATAACTGCGTAACAAATTCATAAGTCTGTGCGGTGCATTCTATCGAGGAAGCGTTTACTTATAGAGGTGCCGGTGCGGTGCATTCTATCGAGGTAACGTTTGCTTGTAGAGGTCCCGGGTTGGATAACCAGTGCATTCACAATATTGTATTTTATATTTTTCTTTGTAATTAAAATTGTAAATTATACAAAAATATGGGGCAGATGTATTTCTAGCCCTATGAATAAAGCATAACAACGGTGTACAGTTCGTTCATAAGTATTAAGTTGTTTATTAAGCAATAACGATTAGACTATTTATTTACAAAGCTATAACAAAACACGAACTCAGTTTATATCTGTTCGTTTGTTTTTTTTTAAGGAACTACGTTTAGGTTCTAACAACTGTTTTCAACTTGTTGACATGTGTTATACAGCCTTAATATTTAGTGAACTTGTTAACCAAATTTACATATACCCGCTTATGCATTAGTGTACAAACCACTTATTACTGGTTTACGATAACATGATTTTTTTCGCGTACCATTATGTTCCTTTACTTTCGTAGTTCTGGTAAGTCATCAATCAAATCTCTTATGTTTAATCGCTTATTTACGATTAACGAGGTGTGGAGGTATGTTTCATAGGAGTATTTAGACTAGCTCGGACATACCATACCAAAATATACCTCTTTTAAGGTTAAATTAAATTCGTGATTAAAACATTACACACACTTTATTATTTTGCCGATTTCTTTTGATGATTATCCATGAAGGAACCGACATTGTTTACACGTGTCCCAGTCAGGAATGCTATTATTTTGATTGTGTTCATATAATATTTTGCATTCTTCTTTAAATATTTTATACTTATTTTGAATATGGCAATTTTGCCAAACTGTGGCCATATCCATTAAACAAAATAAATTAACGCCAAACACTTATTATGAGTTCATGAAAAAAAAAACACTGTGATCAATCTCACATGGAAAATGACATTTGCCATATAGATATATATTATCGGTGGATATGTATTTTAACGTGTACAATTAGGCGAATAATCGACCAACCTTTTACGATGAGGCAAAAATTAAATTGGTTTACAAATATACTGTCAACGATACCGTAACCAATGACCACTTATAAATTACATGTGTGAACCTGCACTCCCGAAGTTCACGCAGAAAACTCAAACATGCAAACATCAATTTACGGATCATTGGCATCCAAATGAAGTTTCAGAGAAATGTTAAAGGAGTTAATTGCGGGGCGTATGAATATTATTCCTTACAAGGTTTAGGTTTTTCATCTGCTTGTTTCTGAATAGTGTGGGAATAATGCAATGGACCATTTATTTTTTCCACGCCAAATCAGATATCGATTGTTTGATTCGTGGATTTGACAATAGAGACGCACTATACGATAAAGGTGGCTTCTGACGGATTTTGAATCACCTTATCCTCAGAGAAATGAAACAAGATAACAATAATGTATTGCATGCATAATATGTTTTTAAAACATGTCTACTCACTCAAACACATTATTTGCCTCGCATTACCCGACTGTCATTTTGATGTGTGAAATTTCAGATTCCTACATGGTTTCATATGTTTTTAATTTATCAATGTTGAATTCAATCCTGTTTTCATGAACTACACAGATCGTTTACAGCGTTTCTAAAAAATACAATTGCTTGGTTTTTAAAAATAATGTTTTCAGGCAGTCGTTATTGGTAACGTTATTTTTCACCAATTATTTAAATGTAACGTTTTTAAACGATTGCATACGTGTAAGTATGCCAAATTGAATGCTAAAAATGATGTTTATAAACTTATTCCATTTTCTCGAACAAAATATATAACTCGGTTATAAACAATAATAAATACTGTTCTATAAGTGTTTTATCTAATGCTGGTTACAATATATATAAAACGTATATATATATTCAAACTGGTTACATACCTTTAAGTGACTTTATTTGCAGTAACTATTGTTTTGTTACTACTTTTACCAGGACCGTGTCTACTGCTTCAAAATACTACCACGAACAATGTGCATAAGCTATCGTATATGTATTTGTTTTATGAGAGCAAACAATACCGTGTGTGTTGTTCTACCACGTCAGCACAGTTTTTCCGGAAATATTTCCGATATTTTTGTCGTTGTTTTTTTCCATTCGATGTTTTATATACACTTATGTGAAACGTCTTTAGAATAACATTATTTAACCAATGTTGATAATTGGCTTAAAAAAGTAAAACTGGTGGAATAAACATACAAAATGGAATACTATTATAGTATTTGCAAATACATCCAAGATATGTAATTGGGCGTTTAACACCCTGCATTACGGTGTCTTCCGGAGGGGCATAATGACGGTCTGTTGTGTAAATTGTATTATTAAACTTTCTTAAATCGTGTGAACAATAAATAATTCATGTGATAATTGTTTTACATTTATTGCTTATGGTCTTAGAAGTTGTTATAATGTTTATGTGATGTATACAAAACAATTGAGTAAGTATAGTGTAATTTAAATGAATTTAAAGTGTCTTTAAATAACGATGAAAAACGATACCTTTCATGTACGTGTGTATACGTGATTAATTCCTTTTCCGGTTCGACACGTCATTAAACCAGATTATTGAAACAGGGGTTTGCATTGACCGTTTCAAGCGGTACACCCAAATTTGATTATGTATACTTGTATAAATACAGTTGTCGTTTCAAGTATGTGTTAGTTATTTATTACTTCATATGTCCATAATGAGCAGTCCAAAATAAAGGTATGTTTGCCAAGGTATATAAATGTATGTTTGGTTAAACACGCCTGAAACGTATATCAATAATTTATTTTGAATTCGTGGAACCTAAAAGACATAAACTTACTTGCACTTAATCAGAGAAAAAAGCCATACCGATAACACCTAATTGTGACCATGTGTTCGAAAACAGTTGGTAACATCAAATTATGCTAGCTTATAATGCAAACCGTGCATCATTTATTGACGTGCTTAATGTTCAGTTAAATTCCAGAACGCGTTGGCTTCCCGTGAGATATACGTTTAATGTCTCGAAACTAATTACTGTAAGGCTAAAATATGTGATACATTTGCGTATGGTTAAATAGCGCAACCTATTTAATAATGTAATATTATATTTCTATGGTATCATGTTGTTATCAGAACTCCCTCAGGGAGAGGTTTGGATGTTAGTAAAGTAATAACATAAACCACACCAAACAACGCAGATCACCACGTACGATTGTGAATCTTTTTTATTATAGACGATGATTGTATTTGTGAATCGACACATATCGAGTTTTGTATGGTTGTTTACGAAAATAATAATAGTATTTTCATAAGCTTCATGTCTTTAGCGTTATGGCACGTTATATGGACCTATGGCGCCTTTTGTTTTGCTTTCTAGTATTGTGTACATGCAGCTTTAAAGGTCCAAGCTTCTTAAAGGTATTACGTCGTCGGGCCTTAAGCCAATCATGAAATCGCTGAATCTTATAATGTATTGACAACATACATTTTACTCTGTATACGCCAATTGCAGAATCGAATTAGGTCATGGCCTAATTATTGTAACTCTGAATGGTCTGCATACTTTAATCTTTTTAAATTGCGCACATTATGAATCTGATTATTTGGTAAACTAATTTAATTGACTTGTAACTATCTGGACTATTATTAATTCATTCAAATAAATTACGAATATAATATGTTTGTAAATATACATGAACAAACCACCAAGTAATTTAGCTTTTAACAACCTTTATCCTGTCGTCTTGTTCGAATGCACGGCGATGAGCTGATTATTAAAATATATGATTATATATATCTGTAACCTAATAAATTAATTGTGATTCAATGACGTTAATTGTTCACATACTTAAGGCAGTAACTGAGAACTGCCCTATTTTAAATTAGATGTATGGTAAGAATAACCAATCACCACACTCTTTTTGCCAGACCGAGGATTATACCCGCGATCCACGGATTTGTAGCCCAGAGCTCTTCTAACTGAGCTTTGATTTTTGGATAAAAACCTCTCACAGTTTTTATATTTTCAAATATGTTTATATCAAAATGGTGTAGGTGCCGTTGTTACGTTGTTAATCAATT
This sequence comes from Dreissena rostriformis, assembly GCA_007657795.1. NCBI lineage: Eukaryota > Metazoa > Mollusca > Bivalvia > Myida > Dreissenidae > Dreissena > Dreissena rostriformis. The sequence continues at coordinate 15,985 of VMBQ01000031.1, read as the reverse complement.
GTTATACATGAATT
>VMBQ01000031.1:0-15133 GCA_007657795.1 Dreissena rostriformis | reverse complement strand
TTCGAAAAATATCCAAATTCAACACTCGCTATAAACGCACAAATAAACTTAGATCTATATCAGGAGCATATGTGTTACAAATTAATTTTAGACTACATTAGTATTTGTATTCAAATCCATGTCAATTATTTTATAACGAACATGTCTAAAAGAAATGCGCACTCATGAAAGATTGGTATGCCCCACCCATTGGATTCTGCAACTTGGGTATCGCGATGGGGTCAATTAGTTAGATGGCGGTCTCATACGAATGTGGTTGTTTTCGCTTTAATATCATCAGACCTACTAGCTCAAGCAGATGCAACATAAAACTTTGATAACCATTAAAACTTCTTAGAATCTATGAGATCGTGTACAAGTTAAAGGTAGCAAACTAAAAAAAAATCTAGGTTTGAAAAAAAAAATCCAGCCTCTTTTTTACATAGATGGATTTTCAATGTAAAAGCTTAATTGTTGAACTATTATAATCTAAATAAACATTATTTTAAAACCAATGAGTTTTTCTTAAAATTAATTGTCTTTATTACAATAAAGACCAGATAAACAAGAAATATGCAATTCATTTGATTACAAGTTTGAAGAAGCTACCTTAGAATCCAGATGTTTTCCTCTCATCTTCAATTAATTTATAATTTATCCAACATTGATGTACGCACAACAACCCAAGTATGCAAAAACATTGTTTAATAGTAGCTATTGTAAATTCCTTATTATTTTTTTATCTTTTCAGATTACATCTTAATTTCATGCACAGCTTTTAACTGTACGATTAATGAGACTATATTATTTCAAAATGGCTGAACGTACAGGATTCTTCTTCTTCCCATTAATTGCAGGGCTCCTCTGGAGCATCAACGCAATTTGACTATTCAATGAGCCTGGGTGGAACCACTACTTGGTGTCTTTGAGGAAGATTTAAAGAACGCTCACACAGTGGGGATCGAAACATGACCTCCCGATCGCAAGGCGGACACCACATCCACTACACCACGGCGAATTAACCAATTCTTATTAAAAATGCAACCGCAAGTAAAAAATAAATGGATTTTAAACGTTAGAATCACATTAACCTATTAATTTACAGGATACAGGTCGCTTAAGAGGTACAATACGAGTTTATCACAATAAAACAATACACTAATAAATATAAGCCCCGACAGGTTTACACTGCTACATGTTGTTTGTTTTTTTGGCATGATACGAAATGAAGGAACCGACACGTATACATCAATGCTTAGGTATAGACACAGGGTTCATGAACGCAGATTAATGATGATACTGACAGACTGCACATTATAATTGGCAACATGGTAATAGACGGAGAGTGCTTTGAATACGACCATTGCTGGACCAAGTCGGAAAGGTTATCACCGAGACTTAGCTGCAACATCAGGACCATTGTAGTAACCTCAAATTTCTCCTCAACACGCCGTCCGAACTGTTATTCCACATTGTATTCATTTGAAGCGCCAAGAGAACTCAGACACTCTTGGGAATATACAGAAACGTGACCGTATGGGTTCCGTAGCAAAGATTTAATGAATAATCCCTGAAATGTGAATGTTGACAGGAACATTACACTTATAATAAAGGTCATGAAAGTTGTCCATACTAACAGTATCAATAAATCAGACGCCTTTAACAATATGCAGGCTCCACATCAGAGTGTTCCATGAGTTTACTACGCCATGTGTCTGTGTAATTTTGTATAAAGAGTAAACCACATTCTTAACGTTAATGTGACCTTTCGTCTTTCAAAAGATGACTGCCAGTTACATGTACCCTGCCAAGTGTCTACACAAACATAGGACTGGTTGCGTTGAAACTCGAGACCAATTGAGGTATATATGTTGCTAAGTATTGTATAGGCAAGTGGCCTATACAATGATGGTCAATACATACACACATACTAAAACTTAAGAAATTATTAAACCAAAAGTAAATGAATTTGAACTGTCATTGCAATGTAATCGTTGTTTAAACAAATATAAAAGAACCGAGTCAAATTCAGATGTATTTAAATGCTTGTTTCAGCTTATTTACTTATAACAATAACCCCGCAAACGTGCCTACACGAATATAGGTTGTATTGAAATTACATTCGGGTTTATAAGGTAAACAAACGTATGGATATAAGAAAAACTGTATTAAAATATGCCGACCGGTTTCGCACAGCTCATCAGGGCATAATTATCAAATATACACAATAACGTCAAATTGTAAAAGTAACAACGTCAAATGACGTTACATTTATTATGACGTCAAACGTCAAATTATTACAATGCATTTAACAGGGGCTTAAATAAATCAATAAACAACTGTTTGCTAACCTAGCTGAAACAGAGTCCGAATACAACTTATAAAAAGGAAATATTTTTAATTTTGGTTCCATTTTAGAACATTCATCAACTTGAAGATGTTTGCTTAATGGTATTTGTCTTGTTGAGGTATCGCGCATTTGTTGTTCATAAACAGTTCGTCGATTACGTAGTTTATACCCATACGACGTGTGTTTACTTTTTCAATATAATGGTATCTTAGTCCGGATTCACTTTACACACATATATATATANCAATTTCAGACTATGATATATACATATACACACAAATATATATATATATATATATATATATATATAATATCATATAATATTAGTATTATATATGATAGTGACAATGCACACATACTAACAATACAGAAATTATTAAAGCTAATGTTAAAACCTTTAAAAGGTTATTGTAATGAAAATTTCAAACCAGTTAACAAAAACTGAGTTAAATTCAGACGTTATTTAATGTGTATTTCAGCAAATTAACTGATTGATATATGTCAATGTACATTTATTTATTTAAAATCTTGAGTCTTTCTATGATATGTTTTTATGAATTAATGTACCTACAAACACTCTTTCTCCCCCATTGTTTTGCTGAAAATGCGTGTATCTCATTATTCGTTGCACGGCAAAAAGGTGAACATATATACATGTTTAATCTTGTTACCATTATCCTGCATGTATCTAATTATTCCTTACAAGGAAACATAATTACAATACTAGTCAGGGTTTTGAATCCTTTGAGATCCTCACACGCGTTATGGTATTAGCTTGTCAGGCTACACTCAGCGTTTATAATGATCTCATTATGATACAACTCGATACAAATCGATGAAATTTAATTTCGTAATAGGACACATGAAATCATCAGATGAGTTAATGTAAATGAATGTAGATGAAATATGAGCTGAATTATTTTGCAAACGTCTCATTTATTAACAATATATTGATGATGCCTTTCGGAATTGTACGATGCAAATTATTCATTCCATCAACGCTTGAAATTTATAATATAAAATTAAATACATGTAAATAAGTATATACAAAGATATCAACAATGTTAATCATGAGACAATTTGAATGCTTGGCAATGACGATTTATATAGGTTAAATCATGTTTTGGTTTTGGTTCACACAACAAAACAAAGACGACGTTACATTGTATAGCGTTAAGCACTTTTCATGCATATAATGGTGACATTTCATGTACAAGCCCACAAAAAGATTGGACGTGATGTTGTTAAGGACACAACCGTTTTTTTAAAATAAGAACAACACAGTCACCACATCTAAAACATTAAGCGCGTCTACTAGAATACGTAATAATGCATTCTGTGCTGGAAAGCGCCTTTGCTTAAAGGGCTCTTTAGTTTCATAAGTGTCTATATGTGGGGTAAGCAGCTCTGTGTGTCAGTATCTACAGCTTATCACCATAGTTTACATCTTAAGTCGTTGAAACTTTAATGTCAAAGTTGTCTGACATTATATAAATACAATTTAAAATACTAAAAAAAATTACACGCAGGTGTTCCGCTAAACAAACACCTGCCATTAATCTGGACAAGTGAATGGAACAACAGCGCATTTATGTCAACAGCACACTGACATTCCAAGCACAATGACGCATCTAATACTGATCACGTCTATTTCTACTTTTTTGACAACTGTACCGCTAAAGGTTTTCTAAATAATACGTATTATATTAGTGCACTAATCGAACGGTTTTTCTGTTAGCTATGAACTGTCAGCATATATCCATTTATGGTAATTTAAAGTCAAGTAATGGAAACAGAATACCGGAACATGTGCCTTTTTATCGTACACTCACATGCATATATATTTATTTTAATTATCATTGAAACGTGTTCCGATTTTCAATGTTTAATCTAATTCCCGACTTATTGTAATGATGCGTTGATCAATTAAGGTAAACGTTGCATTCAGGTGTTGCTACTTTGTGTGTTCTGTCCCTATTCCGCTTGTTTTCAACAAAACTAATTGCACAATGTTCACCATATGTTTTTATTTATTCAGTTTACTTTATTTAAAAAGTTCGTCTGCCTATATGTTTTATTGGTTGTCTAGAAAACTGTTATAAAGAACGTAATGCTACCATTAATTCCGTTGAAATACCGATGATTAAATCATACAGAAAGTCGTTATTGTGTATAAAGACAACTACTGAACGGCCTTGTCAGGCCCATCCATTGGATATTAGACTCAATATAGAGGGCTTTGAAATACAAAGATTATTTTAGGAGGTACAATATAAAGTGACTAACTATGGATTTTAAGATTTGCCCCCGTGTATATGTTCGTGTTTTTTATTGTTAAGTGTAACTAGGTGTCGGGAATTCATAACGTGGACGCATTCATAATGCAGCCTTAGAAAAAGAGACGATACATCCGACGTTGCTGTCGGCAAAGCATGCATTCACACACCTGGTAGTCAAGGACGCCCATGAGAGGTTACACCATGCCGGGTCCAGCTCAACTATAACACTTCTGAGAGGAAAATACTGGATAGCAGCTATACGTCCATGCGTTCGTTCGGTATTACGAAAGTGCGTGATCTGCAGAAAGGTTTCTGGTAGACCATACAAAGCTCCAGACCCTCATCCGTTACCGAAGACAAGGGTGTTAGACGTAGCCCCGTTCACAGTGTACGTGACAATAACAGAAACGACATGAAAACATACATATGTCTGTTTACCTGCGCCAGTACGAGAGCCGTTCAATTGGAACTGGTACCAGATATGTCTGCGGAGTCATTCCTGTTTGCATTTAGGCGCTTCTGTAGTCGCAAATCAACACCAAAAATTATGATGTCTGATAACGGCACGACATTCACGGCTGCTGCTGGACATTTGACATTTTTGGGGGGAATCTGCGGTGCAGCGTGATGAATTCAACAACAGATTAATCGATTGGAAATTCATCCCTACAAGAGCCCCTTGGTTTGGGGGTCGGTGGGAAAGAATGATCGGTCTCACAAAAAATGTATTAAAGAAGGTACTTGGTAAAGCGTGCGTGACATATGAAACACTACAGACTATTGTCACTGAAGCAGAAGCCGTTATCAACGACAGACCCCTTACTTACGTCATTTCCGGCGAGCCAGGACAACCGGAACCACTGATGCCTGCCCACCTTCTATATGGAAGACAAATTACATCGCTTCCTGTCGAGTCTGCGACATTGCTAGCAGATTATCGCATCAATCGTTCGTCGCTCGTGAAGCAAGGTACTCGACGAGTGCAACTCATACAGAACTTCCGCGAAAGATGGCGACGTGAATACCTGACGGCACTCAGAGAAAGAAGTCAAGTACGGGGCAACAACAACCAGACGATATCCGTAGGCGACGTCTTACAGATAGAAGATGACTGCCCGAGGACGCAGTGGCGCTTGGCCGTTGTGGAGGAACTCGTGCCAGAAAATGACGGACTCGTTCGTTCTGCGAAAGTTCAAACAAACAATGAACTAACACATCGACCAATTGTGAGACTTACTCCAATTGAAGAATGTGAGAACAATATCTAGAGACTGTTTATATAATGTGATAATAGAGACTTTATGTGAATATTGCGATTGGCAAAGACTTACGTTAGTTTAATAATAAGTGTTTAAAAAATATATTTACACGTTATTTCATGTTATATTTTACTGTTGTTAGAATTAATATCATTTCGAGGCCCGGAATATGTCAGGAATTCATAACGTTGACGTTTATCCGCTAACATGCACGCGACGTCATGTATACTATCGACGTCACTTCTTATGTTGTATATATACAAGTTCGTATAAACGTCTATTAAAAGGTCGAATCTTACAACTATTTTCGTAGTTCTTTAACACTATACGATCATACGCAACACTTGGTAAAGCAATTAACGCTTACCTAGTCAGGTTGAACATGAAATTATGACTATAAATTGTCCTTTATTGTAAGACAATTGATACAATTAACAGAGAAAAGTCTTCTAATATTCTTTCTGTAAATAAGTATTTATTTAACATTAAAAGTACAAACACTTTACCGGAAATATAGAGAATGTTTTCTATATTTCAACGCCATCGATTTATTTCCCTAAGCTCGTCACTTAAACGGACGGTATCTTCTTCTCGATCGCCGCTTCAACTTGACGGTATTATTTGTCTTCTGTGACCTGGTGTCAATTCTTATAACAACCAAATAAATACGATAAATCCAATTCTATCATTTTTTAATCAAGAACTTTAACATTTGGAAGAGTAACTATTAGATTGTTCATACTGCTACACTTCTCTGATATTAAGGTCAATATGTGGTAAATGGAGAAGGAATGACGAATGTATGCACTTTCGAACCATATTTCTATGATTAAATGAGTATGCACATGTCAGCGTTTCATATATAGTATACATGTATATCAAACACATCAAACCATATTTGAATAAGAGGCAATATGTTAATATCAAAGGTACTCGTAAAATTAAATTGAAATAAAATATCTGCTTTAAGTTTTATTTATGGAGAATATCGTATTAGTAGTGTTTTTTTTTAAACACATTACACGTTGATGAATCTTCATCGATATAGATCGCCAGCATACCTGAATATTTATCAAAATTACCACCACTTAACAACTAAATACATTGTAAATACGAAATCCCCGGTCATTCAGTCATATCAGCAATATTTTGGAAATGCCGCTTATCATATAGTGAAGTCAAATGGTGGCCACTACAGTATGAGCAAATGATATCATTACTATATGATGGACATTCTTATTTCGAAAGGTCATGGAACATAACTGATCTGTCAATCACTTTCATCTTATAAAAAATATATAACCGTAAGTACATTATCTCAAGGTCGGTCGGTCACAACATTATTCCAATTTAATGTCACCATCGAATTATTAGCACGTGTTGTCAAACATGTGTTAAAATGTATATCAATCATATGTATAAATTATGTGATAATCTTTTTACATGGATTGTTTAATGTTGTACGATGGTATGGAAGTATACATATATAATTATAAATAAGGAAATATAGGTTATATTTGCTTAAATATGGACACAACGCATGTACTCCCCAATAGTTATTTATTTATGTATAACACGCAGTATATATAGCACAAGAATGAAAATCTTAAATTTTATTTTGCATATTTCCTGCCGAACGACAATTTTACCATACATGTGTTTGGGGTGTTTCACAATTATTGGAATTTCAGACAGTTATGACTCGGTCTTGCGTTGTTGTTTGAATCTCTTTTGTGAATCCTTAATTACTAACTTCCGGTGTCAGGTTAATCATTATATTTAGTTCATGACTGCCATGCATAATAAACTAACATATCAAAACATTTAATAATTGCTTAAGAATATTGAAATTATATGTTGACGTCCTTGAAGAAAGACAATCGCAAACCAAGAAACAAATAACATACCTATAATTAGCAATCAAACCCTAAACACTATAACAATTCCACATACGGTAAACACCGGTATCTAAACTAGCATTTATTGTATTTTATTGATGGTTGTTACTCTTCTTAATTTGAAGTATTTGAATGCGTTTAGTTCATTTAGGTCGTATTATCTGGTACAAGCATTGCCTCGGGCCATTTACAAAAAATAGAAAAATTATGGCGAAGACACACAGACAAATATCATATATATATACACACAGTCATGCATACATAAATACATAAACCCACAAATAATATAACTATTTGTATAATATATACATCAAAAAGGTATATTCAGAGTTCACACAGCAAGCAATGCATCACTTAAAATCATAGCATTATGACAATATTTAGCAACGCTTCTGATTTTTCGTTTAGATCTAGATGACATAAAATTAATAAACATATTCATAGATGGCCAGGAAGTACTTACTAGGTATTTTTTCATAATGTTAGTAAAAGCTGTACAACATATCAAGAAATGGTATTCGGATTCAATATGTTTAGTGAACATAATCTACACACTCTATTACTGCGATCTACATTTCTGTATCTACCCGTTTCAATTTCAAGATTATGACAGCTCAAACGTAGTCTTGTAAGGGATATTCTTGATTTGTCATGAGAAACATAGTCTAAATAGTCCTCACAATCAAAAGTCCTTTTAAATTTACAGAAGTAAGAAAGCTTAGGCATATTAGATATGGATTCTAACCATGTTTGTTGGAACTAGTCACGGATCCGTTATTTCACCGAGGCAAAATTAATATTGATATTAGAATTTTCAAAAAGATCACCATTCCCCAGACAATCAAAGTAGGATTTGCATGCTTTAAACCAGCTAAAAAGGTATTAAGATTTCGTTGATTTGCGAACACTCTATCCATAATGGAGTCTGTCTTATTCATTATTTGTATATACAATTTAAGAGCTCTTTCTTTACACAACACTGCTAATGGATATCTGCCGGTTTCACCTAATACAGCCATATTTGGTGTTGATTGTTTTACACCAAGAATTATTTTCAAAAAATAAAAATGTAAGACATCAATTTCCTTAAAGTTGTATATTCCCCATACTTCTGAGCCGTAAAGCAGAATAGGTAAAATCATACAATCAAATAGATATAATTTGGTCTTAACATCCATTTTAACATTATTAAATAAACAGAGAAGACTATGATATGCTTTCATGGCTTGATCAGAGAGAGCTTTGACAGCATATCGCATATTACCTGTATAATACAATTTTACACCTATGTAGCAAAAACTGTCAACAATTTCAATGATTTGTTCATTTATAGTCCACCGATAATTAAAATGACTCTTACGCTTTTCAAAAAAACATACTTTAGTTTTGTTAACATTAATTTTTAAACCACATGATGTGGAGTATTGCGATGTACTATCAAATTGTGCTTGAAGACTTATCGGATTAGTGGTCAACAGTGCGATGTCGTCAACAAATAGCAGAAGATACAATGATAACTGTTCAATATCTTTGTCTGATAGATTTACCATATCAATATTATCAGTGATATCATTAATAAAAAGTAAAAACAAAAGGAGTGAGAGTGGCTCAACTTGTTTTAAGCCGATTGATATGTAAAAAAAACTCTGAAAAGTTCATGGTCGAGCTTGATCGGACACATGCTTTTATGTTTGAATAGATTGACATAATAATGTTTATAATCTTATTGCTCAGGCCTGATTGCACCAGTTTTACCCATAGTTTATCGTAGTTTACAGTATCGAAAGCCTTTTCATAATCTATAAAAGCACAGAACAATGTGTTTCTGGACGTTAAAACTTTTTGGATAATTAAATGCAAGATAAAAATGCAGTCAGTTGTAATATGATTGTCCCTGAAGCCGAATTGTGAGTCATTATTTTTTTTTTCCACACCATTTATTAATTCGATTTCTAAGCAGCATAGAAAACAATTTAGCCGTAATATTGATTAAAGTTATACCCGGATAATTCGAAGGATTTTTAGTATCGCCCTTTTTGTGAATAGGGACAATTACACCCTTGGCCCATGCGCGAGGATAGGTACCGTTAGTGAAAATGTAGTTAAATATGACCACAAGATAAGGTGCAATAAAATGTTTTGCATCTATAATAAAGTCGCAAACATTTCAATCAAAATCGCAACTTTTATTTTTTTGAGTGATAATATTGATTTTGCGACTTCATCTACTGTAAAATCCATACCAAGTTCATCGATATTTACATCAAAATTATGCACATGTTCTGTATTCAGACTCGAAATGTCAATCGAATTAGAAATATTTTTTAAATGGTCTACGAAATCTTGTAAAGACACATCCGATAAACTCTCACTCTTATTTTTAGTAAATTTCCCTATATATTTCCAGATTTATTTTGTTGACACATATTAGATAATTTATGTTTTTCTTTATTATAATAATTATATTTAGCATAACGTTTTTGTTAAGCATATTCACTTCTTTGTTGTAAGAAATAAATTCTATTGTTTTCATGAGGATTGTTTTTCAAGATCCGTTTCGCATGCAAGAATGAATGTGTGTATGATTTACATGCATCATTAAACCATGGAGATGTTTTTGTTTAGCTTGTTTAGTACTTGTATACACTTTGCCGTGGATTGTAAATGAAATATTAAAAAAAAATGAAACTTCGACAATGATTCAATACAAGCATTAATATCAATTTGACCTGATAGTACATTGTTTTGAATGGAAACCAATTCACATCTGTTATTTTCTAAAATGTTGGTAAACGCACCAGGATTATGAGGACTCATGTGTGTTAAAAAGTGTGGTTCTTTTAATTATTATATTTCATTATTAGTGTGCATGAATATATGATTATTTATGTTTTGTTCTTATTGCTTAAGATGAAATATGATGTATTTGTTGTAAATTGTATTATGTTAGAAGACCTTGTTGAAAATAAAAAATGTATTATATAAATTGCATATTTTGTAATTTCATCTAATGTATTTCTTAACATGTCTATCTTCTTTAAATAAAGATTTTATTATTATTATTATTATCATCTTTTCAATATTATAAGCATCGTTTTTATTAGAATATTTTCACGCCTTGTACATTTTACATCGATACTAACCATGTTTTAATTCCATCCAATAAGTTAATAATAAACTACATGTTTGCTGTCCTCGTATCTTCAACTTATCAGACCATAGAGCACGCGAAGTGATTGATAGTCCAATCAATGAGTGCAAATACTGGAAGTATTGTCATGGGAGTAAGCTTGATAGACATTATTTTAATTGTGTTGCTTTTCTCTTTGTGTGTTATGTACATTGAGCTGTGGGTAACAAATAACATACCAAAAATAACGATTAATAACAATAAAATTACCATTTTTATTATATGTGAGAGTTTTCAGATCCCTTACATAATTTAATACAACTTGCAATACGTATCATTCAGTGTTATAGCTGGAAAAGTGACTAGATTTCAACAGGTTTCTCAAATTGCTTCCTTTCGTGCAAACTCCTAGAAGCGGTAATTTTCACATATGAACAGTACCCATTGCATTCACAAACTTAGTCTGCAATGTCAGGCAGACTGCAATTCATTAGCTTTTCTTATTTGGTTTAGCTCTTTTACCCAGGTGTTCACCTGCATTGATCTTTTCCAAAAGCCATTAACAATGTTGGTGACATTAATACCTGGAATTTCGCATTTGTTCAAAATATCTTAACTACGGAAAACAAATGTATGTCTTGACTTAATAAGGATTAAAATATAATCTGAAAGTAACTGGTTGACAATCTGTGTTAAGACGTATAGAATAACTGATGAATCGGCAAGTCCCCACTTTTTTTTGTAGATTTGTTTAAACGACACATATACAGTTTGTTGATTCTAAAACTTTTACGAGTTAACTTGATGGTATTGGCTTTGGTCTTAAAATAACTAACGATAATAGTGTAGAAATGTCAACATCGCAGCCTTATTTAGTTTAACAAAAACTGGTTGTAGGTCTTCAAATACACGTTTTAAATGTAAAATATTCATTTGCACATTTAAATCAAGATTTTAAACAAGATTAAATGTTCGAAATAAATACCATATACCGATGTATTATGTTGATGACCAACACTGGCATACACGAGTACGTGTCGAGTCGCTGAGCCAATGCTGTATTTACATCTGGAGTGACCAATACAGTGACACACTACATTGTTAACAAATGCTAGTCTTTGTTGAGCGTTTACATAATCGGACAAGGATATCGAAACGACTGTAAACTGCGTTCGTACTTATTTAAACGTATGTTGATGTATTACGTCAATGAATTGTTAAGAAAAACATCAGTGATGTTAGTCACAACTCTTTGCTTTTATCGACGATCGAATTGAACATCAAAAACCACTTGGAATCAATGCAATATATCTTTGTTTATAAGTGGAACAATCAAAATGTGAAAAAAACACATAACAATTAAAATAATATCACACTCATTATTCGTATGTTGACTAGACATCAACTGTTCATAATAATATGTTAAAATGGAATCATCACACATAATGTATTTTTGACAAACAAAATAGAATTCACAATTTTTTTTAATGTGATAACATATACATGTGTATTCACAGTTGTGTTATAACGTTTGGCGACATTATTATCCACGACACCATGAACGGCATGTAAATAAGTAAGTTTATTTATGGTTTGTGTTACACATTGACACTACATTCCATTGTTGTATATATACTTTAATATATCAGATTTTAACGACTCATATATCTCAGTGTTCTGCTGTTTAACACCTTAATAAATATAACTTGTATTATTAGTATCGTTCGCCATGTACATTGATTGGTAGTATACCACTTACAGTTATATGCATTATTGTATTATACAGCTGTATGATATGATTAACAAGTATGTGTGTGTAAGAACTCTGTGTCATTGTAATAATATATAAAATTACTTCGGCTAATAAGACAACAAAACGGCTGCCTTGGAAAAGATGCGACCGCTTTTCAGTAATTTTAATATGATGGATGCTTCAGTTGTATGGCTTGAAATCATATTGTATGTCGATTATTATAAATAATTGTATTTTAACACACAAGACATTCACAAATAACCATTATTTTCTTTGCTCATATGCATCAGGGTTGCGCTTCTAATTTGCATACATCACACTTCGCTGAGAAGAAATGTGTGCCGACTGCTTTTAACAAAGCAATAGCCCCACGTATAAAATATTTTAAGAAGTCCTGCCCTTGCGTTAAGCATTGATCAATATCCAATTGTTAATATAGAACACGTAGTTAAAAATGATATAATTTGTAGTTAGACAGATGCAATAATGACCGTGTAAAAAGTAATCAAGCCGTATAGAAGCATTGTGTAGTATAAACAGGTCATCGTTCAAATTACAGCCATGAATTCTACATTCTACCAGGAAGCAAACATAACCTAAAATATAATGTGCTTTTGCAATGTAGAGCGTTAAAAGTTACCACAAAGGACGATGCAATCTAAAACTTAAACGTGTGCGTGTAATCAAGCATGATTTATTTCGCTTTATTGAACCAGCGAAACGACGTTTTTGGATATCCCGGGAGATGTTTCCGGATACATTATTTCAAACACATAATATAAATATGCATGGATTACGAATAATGATTCGTTTTCTATCGGTGATATTTTATACGATTATAGTATTTGTAAAACATTGTTCAAATTAAGAATATGCCCTTATCGATGAATCAGCGCTGGAAGGTAGTGTTAAACCCCATTGCATTTTTAGCTTCAAAACATACTTAATACATTTGTCTGAACTCACCAAAGTCTTAACGTTTGCATTTGCACAACTATTATACTTTACTGTCTAATTAATAATAAAACAGGATGTTCGACTGCGAAAATGTTTGGAAGAATGATACAATTTAAGCATTGTTCGATCATACGATTTCAGAGTTTTACGATTTTTGGATTATCTTTCAATAACGATTTTCTAAAGAAACATTTATTTAATCATTTGCAAAAGCAACAATTATCCGTGCCAATCGAAATATAGCTTAAATGTGAAAATACATGCAATCATACTATATAATGATTATGTTATGACATTTGAGAAGGGAAACATCATACACGTTATATTATTTCTACCTCTTTAATATACTTGAATTTAATGGACATAAAGCATGTAAAAGTGTTCTATGCGTAATTCCTGTTCGTTATATACAAATAGTAACTTAACGAATGTTAGTTTGTTTTATCTCCCCTCATATACTAAACCATCAGTAAGAGTAGGATCCGCACCATCAAATAATAAAAACGTTTGTGTCCGTACAGTTTGCAAATACATGACCTCAGTATCATGATGAAAGATTTGCAGTTAATTTATCGTGCAATAGTTAACGGTAGTTTTCAAACAATTGCTGATTTTACTTGCAAATTAATAACAATGAATTTAGGGTTTTTAGCAATGAAAATGGTTTGTCGATAAAACACATAAATGTATGTACCCTTATTATTTTTTAGTTGAACATAAATATTATTTCAAAAAATAAATCACAAGAAAGCAAATTGTATTTCAAGCGAAAATTACTGTTAAGCATGTGTATATTTCAACTTTCATTCCGATGTATTAAAAAAACTTACTAAAATGAAAATCGCAGTGTTTGAATTCTTAAAAAGTTTATTGCTGAACTAAATTACACAGAACAATGAACACAAACGTAGTCAATTCAACGATCGTTCTTATTATGAATTGCTCGTGTTATAACTCATTCATATTAAGGTAAATAGTAGGTCATTGGACACAAAGCGAAATGTATAAGTCTACACCATCAACTGATATAACAAATATGTGATTAACTTTCCTCCTTATTTCATAAAAACACATCACGCGTTGGCCAGACAGGCCTTTATTCCATATGAAAACATATATTTGATAGACAATTTATATATTTAAAACATCATTTAGGTGTAAAGAAGGAACACTAATTACTCAATATACTCGCACATATCGGTGCCAACTATACTGGAATTAAGAGAAAACACGATTTCTTTTAGAGCGTATCAATTTACATTGGGAAAATCGTTTGATTTATTTGTTCAGTGTTTATAATGTCCTTTACTCGGATTGTGATACTTTAAAGGGACTGTAAACCACGAATGACGAAACAAGAAAAGTTCTAAAATACCGTATTTTTTACAATAATTAGTACATATTGATTAAAATATCACGACTGGTATATAACATAACTTGAAAAAAGTTTTAATTTTTTTCTTTTTACTGGGTATATATACCAGGTAACTACCAGTTAACTATAAATAACGCAAGTAGATTGATCATC
>VMBQ01000030.1:526637-554202 GCA_007657795.1 Dreissena rostriformis | reverse complement strand
CTGTCATAGAAGTATCTTATATTAGACAGTTGCAATCTTCCTTACTTTGCATAGTCCTGATTAATACCGTTCAATTTTTGTATTGCAGAGTAGTGGAAGAATCCAGTTGGTTTTGCAAGATTTCCTTTATTTAACTGCCAAAGTTTAGGATTTATGTAATAACTTACTTGCAATGATAATGGGCTTTTTAGATATAATTATCTCTTCTTTTTTTAAGTATGTTAGTTACTTGTCCACAAAATAAAATGGAGCTGTGATTATGAGACACATCATGCCAAAATTGGCCTTATGCCATATGCTGCAAGCGTAGCTCCAGATCAGCCTATCAACTTGCCCCCGTATGAGACCACAAAGCCTTTGGCAACTTTAAAGGAGACAAGGTAGCTCCTTACCAAACGTCATGACTGTGCAGGCTGTTCTGAATCTATGCTGGCCGATATGACATATTGCATATAACCCATTTTTTAACTATGCGGCTCTTATATTCAGGTCCTGGAGATACACGTGAGTTCCAGGCAGACACTAGGAAGCTTCTTGACATTGTTGCAAGGTCCTTGTATAGTGAAAAAGAGGTACAGTAATCTTTGTAAACATGTATTTGTCAGACTCTCACACATGGCATTGATAATGTTTTTACATTTGATTCATAGTAATTTCCACTTTAAAAGAAAGAAAAAAGTTTGTAAATATAGGGATTTCAAATGAAGCTAGTTATAATGTTGTCTGACCTGTTAAATACTGCGACATTGCATATGGCTGAAGAATGAGTACCTTATCTATTTCATGTGCATCGTATTGTTTATTCGCTACATTAAATATACTAAAAATAACACTTGCGAATTGTAAGAGAAATCCTCTTTTACCTGGTACATTGTTTCATGTGTGTATTCAGGAACTGACCTCAAATAGAAAAATGTACGTTGAATACTTCATTTAAAATACAGGTGTTTATCCGGGAACTGATCTCAAATTCAAGCGATGCATTGGAGAAGCTGCGATACGTACAGATGAAGAACGAGAAAATAGAAGACTCCAATCTTGACTTGGAAATTCATATTGCAACCAATGCAAACAAGAAAACATTCACCATTCAGGTTCTCAGATGAAACTTTTATTAACCCTTTGCATGCTGGGAAATTTGTCGTCTGCTTAAATGTCGTCTGCTGAATTTCTAAAATTAGCATTTTCTTTGATTTTTTTTCTAAGACCACTATCAGAATAGCAAACAGTTTGGATCCTGATGAGATGCCACGTTCTGTGGCGTCTCATCTGGATCCAAACTGTTTGTAAAGGCCTTCAAAATCCGGTTCCAGCGCTCAAAGGGCTAACTATTTTGTAAGAAACAGTCTCACTGGTTTAAACATATTCATTAATACTCTGTAAAGTTTTTTATGTTCAGTACTGAAACAGGTTTGACAGATTTCTTTCACAGAAAACATTTTTATTCCAAAAATTCCTTTCTCACCTTTAACTTTGTCATATAATGAGGGATTAAACAATGACTTGGCACACATGAAAACCATTATTAGAGTACATGTTGTGTGAAACCTGTGTCTCCCTATCCTCTGACATGTGTCTCCCTACCTTAAAGGTAGAGTTTTCTTTTAGAGGTCAAACATCAAATTTTGCCATAAAACAGCTTGAAATTTCTGTCTTAGCCATAACATTGCCATAAATTGATGACTTAAAAAAAAAACTTATCAAATTTGTAAACCATAATAAGATGACATGTCCCATGTAACACCCATCTCCCTTCCTCAAAGGACAAGGTCATACTTGCAGGCCAAAGATCACTTTTTGCCATAAAGCAGCTTATCTGCACTGCAACTTTGACATATATCCTGCAATTAAAAAAAACTCTTCCACAAATGACCACCATGAGGAGACGGTTTGTTGCATGTAACACCCCTCTTAATACCTCAAAGGTCAAGGTCACTTTTAGAAGTCAAAGGTCAAATTTTGCCATAAAACAGTTTTTTGTAGTAATGTTTAGAGACAAAAGTGGAATGTGCGTGCATATGTATCTGCACAGTTGTCCTGTCTGGTTAAGAGTTACTCTGTCCGCGAAGGAGACCACAAAACCTCGCCTGACTGAATATCGGTCGGACAGGAAAACTCCTGACCTGACTGCGCTAATGGGCAGGCTGGTTTGGAGCTACGCTGGCTGCATATGACATAAGACTAATGGGCAGGCTAGTTTGGAGCTACGCTGGCTGCATATGACATAAGACTAATGGGTAGGCTGGTTTGGAGCTAAGCTGGCTGCATATGACATAAGACTAATNGATCTTAATCAGTTTTAATGGGACGTCTTGTTCACAGGACACTGGTATTGGAATGACCAAGGAGGCTTTTAAACGTGATCTTAATCAGTTTTAATGGGACGTCTTGTTCACAGGACACTGGTATTGGAATGACCAAGGAGGCTTTTAAACGTGATCTTAATCAGTTTTAATGGGACGTCTTGTTCACAGGACACTGGTATTGGAATGACCAAGGAGGCTTTTAAACGTGATCTTAATCAGTTTTAATGGGACGTCTTGTTCACAGGACACTGGTATTGGAATGACCAAGGAGGCTTTTAAACGTGATCTTAATCAGTTTTAATGGGACGTCTTGTTCACAGGACACTGGTATTGGAATGACCAAGGAGGCTTTTAAACGTGATCTTAATCAGTTTTAATGGGACGTCTTGTTCACAGGACACTGGTATTGGAATGACCAAGGAGGCTTTTAAACGTGATCTTAATCAGTTTTAATGGGACGTCTTGTTCACAGGACACTGGTATTGGAATGACCAAGGAGGCTTTTAAACGTGATCTTAATCAGTTTTAATGGGACGTCTTGTTCACAGGACACTGGTATTGGAATGACCAAGGAGGCTTTTAAACGTGATCTTAATCAGTTTTAATGGGACGTCTTGTTCACAGGACACTGGTATTGGAATGACCAAGGAGGCTTTTAAACGTGATCTTAATCAGTTTTAATGGGACGTCTTGTTCACAGGACACTGGTATTGGAATGACCAAGGAGGCTTTTAAACGTGATCTTAATCAGTTTTAATGGGACGTCTTGTTCACAGGACACTGGTATTGGAATGACCAAGGAGGCTTTTAAACGTGATCTTAATCAGTTTTAATGGGACGTCTTGTTCACAGGACACTGGTATTGGAATGACCAAGGAGGCTTTTAAACGTGATCTTAATCAGTTTTAATGGGACGTCTTGTTCACAGGACACTGGTATTGGAATGACCAAGGAGGCTTTTAAACGTGATCTTAATCAGTTTTAATGGGACGTCTTGTTCACAGGACACTGGTATTGGAATGACCAAGGAGGCTTTTAAACGTGATCTTAATCAGTTTTAATGGGACGTCTTGTTCACAGGACACTGGTATTGGAATGACCAAGGAGGCTTTTAAACGTGATCTTAATCAGTTTTAATGGGACGTCTTGTTCACAGGACACTGGTATTGGAATGACCAAGGAGGCTTTTAAACGTGATCTTAATCAGTTTTAATGGGACGTCTTGTTCACAGGACACTGGTATTGGAATGACCAAGGAGGCTTTTAAACGTGATCTTAATCAGTTTTAATGGGACGTCTTGTTCACAGGACACTGGTATTGGAATGACCAAGGAGGCTTTTAAACGTGATCTTAATCAGTTTTAATGGGACGTCTTGTTCACAGGACACTGGTATTGGAATGACCAAGGAGGCTTTTAAACGTGATCTTAATCAGTTTTAATGGGACGTCTTGTTCACAGGACACTGGTATTGGAATGACCAAGGAGGCTTTTAAACGTGATCTTAATCAGTTTTAATGGGACGTCTTGTTCACAGGACACTGGTATTGGAATGACCAAGGAGGCTTTTAAACGTGATCTTAATCAGTTTTAATGGGACGTCTTGTTCACAGGACACTGGTATTGGAATGACCAAGGAGGCTTTTAAACGTGATCTTAATCAGTTTTAATGGGACGTCTTGTTCACAGGACACTGGTATTGGAATGACCAAGGAGGCTTTTAAACGTGATCTTAATCAGTTTTAATGGGACGTCTTGTTCACAGGACACTGGTATTGGAATGACCAAGGAGGCTTTTAAACGTGATCTTAATCAGTTTTAATGGGACGTCTTGTTCACAGGACACTGGTATTGGAATGACCAAGGAGGCTTTTAAACGTGATCTTAATCAGTTTTAATGGGACGTCTTGTTCACAGGACACTGGTATTGGAATGACCAAGGAGGCTTTTAAACGTGATCTTAATCAGTTTTAATGGGACGTCTTGTTCACAGGACACTGGTATTGGAATGACCAAGGAGGCTTTTAAACGTGATCTTAATCAGTTTTAATGGGACGTCTTGTTCACAGGACACTGGTATTGGAATGACCAAGGAGGCTTTTAAACGTGATCTTAATCAGTTTTAATGGGACGTCTTGTTCACAGGACACTGGTATTGGAATGACCAAGGAGGCTTTTAAACGTGATCTTAATCAGTTTTAATGGGACGTCTTGTTCACAGGACACTGGTATTGGAATGACCAAGGAGGCTTTTAAACGTGATCTTAATCAGTTTTAATGGGACGTCTTGTTCACAGGACACTGGTATTGGAATGACCAAGGAGGCTTTTAAACGTGATCTTAATCAGTTTTAATGGGACGTCTTGTTCACAGGACACTGGTATTGGAATGACCAAGGAGGCTTTTAAACGTGATCTTAATCAGTTTTAATGGGACGTCTTGTTCACAGGACACTGGTATTGGAATGACCAAGGAGGCTTTTAAACGTGATCTTAATCAGTTTTAATGGGACGTCTTGTTCACAGGACACTGGTATTGGAATGACCAAGGAGGCTTTTAAACGTGATCTTAATCAGTTTTAATGGGACGTCTTGTTCACAGGACACTGGTATTGGAATGACCAAGGAGGCTTTTAAACGTGATCTTAATCAGTTTTAATGGGACGTCTTGTTCACAGGACACTGGTATTGGAATGACCAAGGAGGCTTTTAAACGTGATCTTAATCAGTTTTAATGGGACGTCTTGTTCACAGGACACTGGTATTGGAATGACCAAGGAGGCTTTTAAACGTGATCTTAATCAGTTTTAATGGGACGTCTTGTTCACAGGACACTGGTATTGGAATGACCAAGGAGGCTTTTAAACGTGATCTTAATCAGTTTTAATGGGACGTCTTGTTCACAGGACACTGGTATTGGAATGACCAAGGAGGCTTTTAAACGTGATCTTAATCAGTTTTAATGGGACGTCTTGTTCACAGGACACTGGTATTGGAATGACCAAGGAGGCTTTTAAACGTGATCTTAATCAGTTTTAATGGGACGTCTTGTTCACAGGACACTGGTATTGGAATGACCAAGGAGGCTTTTAAACGTGATCTTAATCAGTTTTAATGGGACGTCTTGTTCACAGGACACTGGTATTGGAATGACCAAGGAGGCTTTTAAACGTGATCTTAATCAGTTTTAATGGGACGTCTTGTTCACAGGACACTGGTATTGGAATGACCAAGGAGGCTTTTAAACGTGATCTTAATCAGTTTTAATGGGACGTCTTGTTCACAGGACACTGGTATTGGAATGACCAAGGAGGCTTTTAAACGTGATCTTAATCAGTTTTAATGGGACGTCTTGTTCACAGGACACTGGTATTGGAATGACCAAGGAGGCTTTTAAACGTGATCTTAATCAGTTTTAATGGGACGTCTTGTTCACAGGACACTGGTATTGGAATGACCAAGGAGGCTTTTAAACGTGATCTTAATCAGTTTTAATGGGACGTCTTGTTCACAGGACACTGGTATTGGAATGACCAAGGAGGCTTTTAAACGTGATCTTAATCAGTTTTAATGGGACGTCTTGTTCACAGGACACTGGTATTGGAATGACCAAGGAGGCTTTTAAACGTGATCTTGAATCAGTTTTAATCGGATGTCTTGTTCACAGGACACTGGTATTGGAATGACCAAGGAGGAAATGGTGCAAAATCTGGGAACAATAGCCCACTCGGGATCCAAGGTAAGCTAAAACATCACATTAATGTTCCATGAATTATTGAGTACAGTAGTTTAGTTTTGCCATTATAGAATAGGACATTTGATTTGGTTTATTTAACGGAAGCTCATTTAAGACAAAAGAATACTATTACATTAGTTGGTCATTTGAAATAAATCAATACTCTAAATTTGTTCAGACTTTTCATCAGATATTGTTTATGATTCAAATCTGCCTAACAATGTATAGGAAACACAATTTTCTAAACATATTTTAAATAAAATCAGATTTGTACACTTTCTGATGTAATTTTTTTCTTACTGACATGCATTTTGGGTAATAACTTAAAGCGCCTACCTAGACTATTTATTATTATGTCTCAAAAATGAACTGCATTGCTTTCAGTTTGTCTAAGGTCCGTTGTCCTATGGAAGCAGATTGATTTAATTATGAGTAAATTGATTGGTTTATGCAACTATATTCTATCATTACTATTACATAAATAACATGTAAACTGATGATTGGTCTTATAAATGAAAATATCTAACCTCTTGAATTTAGTTCATTTTTATTTGTACCTCATATAAATTAGCGATGAAACAGTTTTTTCAAAGTTCCGAATAACAACAATTGTCTGGTCAGCTTATTGTGCGTCTCCTTCTTTTAGGCATTCCTAGACACTGTCGGGGACAGTGGGGACTCAGGCCGGAACATCATTGGTCAGTTTGGGGTTGGCTTCTACTCGTCCTTCATGGTTGGCTACAAGGTGGAGGTCTATAGTAAGTCCATGAGGCCTGGCTCTATCGCCTACAAGTGGACCTCGGACGGGTTAGTTTGTATTATTGCTTAATACCATTATTTAGCCTTAACTTTTAACAGACGGCAAGGTTAAGAAAAACATTAACCAAGATAGTAATTAATTTAAAATAAGTCTGTATGTGTCAGCTTTGATGCATGAATTAAAATTGAACTTTTTGTTTTCAAATATTCAAATCATAGAAATATAAATACTTGCTTATGTTTATTGTTTCTCAAAAGTTTCTAAATGTTTTGTTCAGAATAACTGTGTTACTTAACATTGAGAATTTTGCATAACACTTTCACAAATGGATTATAATTAATGATAACATGTACTTGCTCTTGCATAACAATGATGCATATCTACAGTTAATTTGTGGGGTGTTCTGAGAAAACTTGGCAAAATGCTTGTGCGTAAATTGTCATCCCAGATTAGCCGGTGCAGTTCGCACAGGCTAATCAGGGACGACAATTTCTGCTTTTATGGAATTTTTCGTTTAAAGGATGTCTCTTCTTAGCGAAAATCCAGTTTAGGCGGAAAGTGTCGTCCCTGATTAGCCTGTGCAGACTGCAAAGGCTAATCTGGGACGACACTTTACGCACAAGAATTTTGCCTAGTTTTCTCAGAACACGCCACATTTGATCTTCTGCATAAAAAAAATCTGAATTCTACATCGTATGAAATCAGTCTATGTGTATGATACCCTGTCACCATTCTGTGTTTCAGCACTGGTACATACATTCTGTGTTTCAGCACTGGTACATACATTCTGTGTTTTAGCACTGGTACATACATTCTGTGTTTCAGCACTGGTACATACATTCTGTGTTTCAGCCCTGGTACATACATTCTGTGTTTCAGCACTGGTACATACGAGATATGATACCCTGTCACCATTCTGTGTTTCAGCACTGGTACATACATTCTGTGTTTCAGCACTGGAACATACATTTTGTGTTTCAGCACTGATACATACATTCTGTGTTTCAGCACTGGTACATCCATTCTGTGTTTCAGCACTGGTACATACGAGATTTCTGAGGCTGAGGGTGTACAGAGAGGCACCAAGATCGTCATTCACCTGAGAGGGGAGAGCAGCGAGTTCTGTGTGGACAGCTTCGTGAAAGGTCAATATGTACATGAGATATATGAGCAATATAGCTAGAATTTGTCTACATCATGTGAAACAGTACAAATTGGCAAGGCATTTCTGATACCTATGTTGATTAACCGCGCTTTGAAAATAATAACATGGAATACTATTTTTATTTTCATGTTCCAATATTTTACATGTGGATGATCTATATTATGCAACATTTAAAAAGACGAGATAATTATGTCTGATGAACTTGCCAAACTATGCTTTTGCATACATTACTTTGTATATGTACAAGAATCTCAAGTTATATTGTTAACCGGATTCATCCCGCTTGATTTATCTAGTCATGGAAAAAAAGTGGAATGTCCATGAACATTCCAGAAAAGTCATTTAAAACACTTTTTAGGACGTTCTGTATAAACGATATATTCTCTGTGAACTCGTGTTTAGATAAAATTGAAAGTTTTTAAGGATTTTACCTTGTGCCTTGATATGAAAGCAGTGTGAAATGTCATAACCTGTCTCACTGTGAAATAGCGTCGTTACTTTTGAAAGTCTGTAATTTTGCTAATATTCTACAATGATAGTTTTAGAAAAATCTACATAGTTTTAGAAAGATCTGTTGTTTCTTTCAGATGTGATTGCCAAGTACAGTAACTTTGTGGGTCTACCCATATACCTGAATGGGAAGAAGGTCAATGTAGTACAGGTAATGAGTATTCTCAATTAGGGCTTTGTGTTGTAGAGTCATGGGGAAAAAGGGATTTCACAGCTTTGTATTTATAAGCAATAGTGCGTTTAAAGCATAGGTTTTTGACAAAAAGTAAAGCTTTTCATTTTACTATGTTGTCAATTTCTGTGATTGGGAAAGTTAGGTGTGCTGTGAACAAAGGAGACTTAAGCTTTAAAGAATAAAAAACCAATGTTCTGTTAATTTATTTGATAATAACAACAATACAGTACTTGAATATTCCTGTACTCATCAGGCACTGTGGACGATGGACCCCAAGGATGTAACTGAGGACATGCATGAGGAGTTCTACAGGTTCATTGCCAATGTGTATGATAAACCCCGCTACAGTCTCCACTACAAGACTGACGCCCCGGTCAACATCCGGGCACTGTTCTACGTACCTGAGTACAAACCAAGTATGTCTGGGTGATGTGAAAAATTAATACAATCAGTTAATGTTTGCATGTTCTACATTTTGGACTACAGTCCGAGTAAGTTGTGAAGTTATCAAAATACATTTGGGTGGGTAATATTTGCTTATAAATTGTGACACAATAATATTTTGTCCACCCAAGTTTGTTTGTTTCTGAAAAACCTTACCTCTTGAAAAAAAAGAAAAAAAGAAATTACCAATAACAATCTTTAAGTTTAAGAGAAAAAAAATCTACCAATGTCAAAACATTGATTGATTGGCATTAGGTTACATATATATGAATTAATCGGCTATACATTTGGAATGACTAATGTTACTAATTTTATCTGACTATGGTCACTTTGGTGTATAATTTCAGCTCTATTTGACATGTCCAGGGAGACAGACAGCAGTCTGCAACTGTACAGCAGGAAGGTGATGATTATGTCCAAGACCAACATGATCCTGCCCAAGTGGCTGAGATTTGTCAAAGGTTTGTTTGAACATCACAAGCCTCTCAATAGTTTTCATATTGTTTTGTGTGGGTCAGATATTCAGCCTAGGGGACAGTTTTTTTAACCAAAGGGAAACTTGTTTTAAGCACTAATATCAGGACCATTTCCTGTCGTTTTACTATTGAAAAATTGATCATAAAAAATACACACATGTAACATGTAATTAAAAACTAATTTGTAGTGAGAACTAGAATTGTGTACTATTTAGTTTAACCCTTTGCATGCTGGGAAATTTGTCGTCTGCTAAAATGTTGTCTGCTAAATTTATAAAATTAGCATTTTCTTCGATTTTTTTTCAAAGAATACTTTCAGAATAGCAAACAGTTTGGATCCTGATGAGACGCCATGTTCTGTGGCATCTTATCTGGATCCAAACTGTTTGCAAAGGCCTTCAAAATCCGGTTCCAGCGCTCAAAGGGTTAATATATAGGTTCATGTGTAGTTAGATTCTCAGGCAGTGCAGTTTAGATATTGATTAGTAAAATATTTTAGACTGCCTTTCTACCTTATATTTGCACTGCTCCTTACGGAAAACTCAAGGAAATATGGGAATGTCTTAAATGTCACGTAAATATTATCAGCAGCGAAATTATTGTCTTTTATTAAAGGCAAATGATCAACTGCTTACACAGTACATGACACTAGATTCTCCACGACATTAAAAATAATAAAAATGATTAAAGCTGAGGTCATTGCCTTGGAACGGTCAATGCAAAGCATTTTATAAAAAATAATTAGAACTAGAAAATTATTATTTATGTTGAATATTTTACTATTTTGTATTTTTTTATATGTATTTAATGTCACATTAGATTTAATAGCAAACTTTAATTTAAGTGTAAGTTAAGATTTCCCTTAGAAAGCTTTGTGGCTATGGGCCCTGGAAAGAAGATTTACCCGAGTCGAGTTCATCCCTCTCCATACTGTACAGAGTTTACATGTTATATATCAAAAGCTTTTACATTATAACATTAACAATACATTTTCGAGAAACAGTCAACAGTACAATTCTTCTTATGTCCCTTATCACAACAACTAACAACTACTGAGAAGCGGGAACAATATTTCCCATTCTTTACTTTTAAACGATTCATTTAAATAGTTTATTTCATTTAGAACTTGACAATCCAAGGACAGGTATGATTGTTTTGCTTCAAGAGGGAGTCTACTTTTGTTCATTTTATGATTGTAAATAAACGTTTTTATCAAAACAAACATTAAGCGCAAAGACTATTTGTGTTTGCATGTCCCAGTATAAATGAAGGCATATTTAAAAGATTCAAAAGATGATTATTCACGGAAATGTACCCCTGTTTACAGGAGTGGTAGACAGTGAAGACATCCCTCTCAATCTCAGTAGAGAACTTCTGCAGGACAGCTCCCTCATCAGGTAAACTGTTTTGTAAAAAAAATATTTAAAAGTGCAGCACAATATGTAAAATACAAGTATGGAACGTTACCAACTATCGGCAATTCTAGATAAACACTTTTGTGATTTCTTGTGAATAAAACCCACTGTTTCTATTCTAGAAAGCTGAGCAATGTGTTGACCATTCATTCTATTCTAGAAAGCTGAGCAATGTATTGGACCATTCATTCTATTCTAAAAAGCTGAGCAATGTGTTGACCATTCATTCTATTCTAGAAAGCTGACCAATGTGTTGACCATTCATTCTATTCTCAAAAGCTGAGCAATGTGTTGACCATTCATTCTATTCTAGAAAGCTGACCAATGTGTTGACCATTCATTCTATTCTAGAAAGCTGACCAATGTGTTGACCATTCATTCTATTCTCAAAAGCTGAGCAATGAGTTGACCATTCATTCTATTCTCAAAAGCTGAGCAATGTGTTGACCATTCATTCTATTCAAGAAAGCTTTGCAATGTTTACCATTCATTCTACTCTAGAAAGCTTAGCAATGTGTTGACCATTCATTCTATTCTAGAAAGCTTATTAATGTTAACCATTCATTCTATTCTAGAAAGCTTAGCAATGTGTTGACCATTCATTCTATTCTAGAAAGCTTAGCAATGTTAACCATCCATTCTATTCTAGAAAGCTTAGCAATGTGTTGACCATTCATTCTATTCAAGAAAGCTGAGCAATGTGTTGACCAATCGACTGATCAAGTTTTTCCAAGAGCAGTCCAGGAAGGATCCAGAGCGATATGACAAGTTCTATGAGGACTACGGTCTGTTCTTCAGGGAGGGCATTGTCACCACCCCTGAACAGGAAACCAGAGTAAGGCTTCACTGCTGATTGGAGGTGTATGGTTGTAGATTGAGTGGTGTTACAAAAAAAAAAAAAATAGTGATGGATGAGCATAAAATTGTGAACTTGCTTCTGGCTGTGTCAGTCAGTTTTTTTTTCTGGCATTGGTTTAGTTCTTGCCCTTTTTTATACATGTACTGGAAAAATGACATTTCCTAGTTTGGACTTGTGTCCCATTTCACTCTTAAAATATAGCGACTTCAGTGATAAAATTGTTAAAACAGATTGATCAACATATTATTTCTGTTGAGCCCTCTTGCAGAAAGCTGTATATACTTGTCACAATTGTCTAGTGAATGTGTGTGAGTGTTTTATTTGTGTTTTTTTTCCATGTACACAATTTAATTTTCAATATATAGTATTACATACATACATGTNTCGGAACGTAACCCCCGTATCCGTAGTTCATGCCGAGAACGCAGCCGAGAGCTCCGAGAAGGGCGACAACAGCGAGAATGGAGACCTTCATTGTGACTGAAAAATGGAAAAAATAAATATTTTTAAAAATAAATAAAAACACGTTTCATATCATTTGCTGTGTATGCGTTATTTGTCTTGTTTGCGCAGTCATGTAGATTGGAGGCTTGAAGTGTGACATCAGCGATCAAAATGTACACGCTATTTGTTCTAAAAAGAAGAATTTTATCTCCAACTGGATATTTTTTTAGTTATTTTGACTCTATTTTAAAGTTGTTGTTTTTTAAACTATAATTTATACGTGAATGCAATACCCAAAGCATTGCAAGCATAATAATAAACACAATACACCAATCAAATAAAACGTTTAGCAGTTTTTATCCAATTAAAATAAATAAATATGTATCATTAAATTGTATTATGTTTTATTTTCAAACGTAAAACTTTGAAATTATACAAAGTACATCAATTAAAATAAATATAAAATATTAATATACACGAGAGCGTACCTGGTTGTGCGTGAGTCTGACTACCTGAGAAGAGAATAGTATTGAACATTGGACGACACGGTCTTATATACGGATGTGAAAACTGGGGTTACGTTATTTCCGGGTCTACTCTTCACTGTACGACTGTCGCTCGCGGGGAACGCTATGTAACCGACGGACAGGCTGTTACGATTGAAAAGACTAGACTGCCTTTATAGATGAGTATAATCGTAATTTTATAGGTAATATCATTAATAATTATCATGTTTTTAATAATACTGGGTTAGTGTGGCAATACAAGGGAAGACTTGAAGAAAATGGAATGAAACAAAATACGTTTTTGTCATTTCAAATTGTATTGTATTTTATTGTATTTGTTTATGTACATTGCCAACACGTATTACGAACTGTTGAACATATAAAAAATATTACGACCATGTCGAGAATCTGCATTAAGAACATCGACAAATATTAAAATGGAGTGAACAATTATGAAACTGTGCTGGTCCAAGACGCAAATAAAAAGGGATTCTTAAAAATATCGCATATTTAAGAAGTAAAATGTAACGAGTCTTGCTTGCAATAAGTAACTTACCGTATATATCGCCATAAACAAGGAATTGTAAAAATATCGTATATTTATGAAATAACATGTATGAAGCCTTGCTTGCAGTAAGTTACTTATATATAGTGTGAGAAATTGTGCGCATATTTACATTGTTATTTTTCAATGAACGGCCATGTATATTTATCTTTACTCTCCTGTTTATTGTCAATGAATATGTGCGTAAAGTTACGATGAAGTTTAATAACAAAATGAGCCTTGTTCTGGGAAAACTGGTCTTAAAGCAAGTGCGTAAAGTGTCATCCCTTATTAGCCTGTGCAGTTCGCACAGGCTTATCAGGGGCGACACTTTACGCTTTTATGGAATGTTTCGTTTAAAGAAAGTCTGTTCTAAACGAAAATTCAGTTTATGCGGAAAGTGTCGTCTCTGATAAGCCTGTGCGGACTGCACATGCTAATCTGGGACGACACTTTACACACACGCATTAAGCCCAGTTTACCAAGAACAAGGTTCAAATGTAAACATCAGTAACATTATGTACCAAATATGCTTTCTCATCCGTGTCCCACAGTTGTGTTCACACATTTTTTTGTTACATGCGATGATATAATAGCCCTTAGACCAAAACATAAGTTATTTGTTTCCATTAACATCTACCAAAAGTAGGGGAGGCTGGTCGGCTAAACAGATCGAAAACTTAACTTGACACACAAAAACGAAAAGTTTATGGTTTTCTCGCATAATAGTTTAACATGAGAACTACGTAAGTTATATATCTTTAACTTGGAATTTACACCGTTGTCTCCAATCACAGATGGACTTATTCAATTTGCCTCTGATATCTATTTTGAAAATGTTATACTTTTCCGCATACATTATGGTGACCGTCGTACTATTTAAAGGGACCTCTTCACGTTTTTGGTAAATTGACAAAATTAAAAAAACATGTTTTAGATTTGCAAATTTTCGTTGTGGTTATGATATTTCGAGCAAACAGTAATACTGAACATTTACCCACTCTTAAATATTCAATATATGCATCTGTTGACGATTTAAAAACCTGAAAATTATAAAGCGTTACAAACGCGAAACGATTAAATAATTTGGAGAGTTCTGATGTTATCGTTATATTATGTGACATTACGAGGATTACTCTAAGGGTCAGTGGTTCGAGCCCTGTTGACGATTACTTTTGGTTCTTTCTTTAATTTTATTGTTTTTTTTTGTTTTTGTTGTTGTTTTTTTTGTGTGTGTGTGGAGCTATTTCGTTCCAATGTAAACAATTTACAGCATTTAATGTCAAACTTTAATACATGCAAAAATCTGTGAAAAGGTCCCTTAAAAAGAGATACCGATAAATCAGTGTCGTAATCTCGAGCTCTCGATTCACAGTCACAGTCAATCCCTTTCTGTACTACTGACATTCTCTGATCTTGTTTTGGAAATATACTTTACAAAGTACACAGTCACTCATTTGATTGGAATGCAACAGTTTGACTAATTCTTTCATTGCATACTACAGTCTTCATATAGCTTAAATATTAAAACTGAATGACTTCATAGAACTGTCTGTTTAAAGTCTTTGTTGTAGTTTTTTATTCCCCCTACCATATTTTTTTTTTTTTCCAAAGACAATACTTCCAATAAATAAATAAACAAAAACAAAAAGGAAGTTGCTTATCCAGTTAGACGGATATGGTCGCTGCTCATTAGCCTGTGCGGACTGCATAACCCCCGTTTTTCCAGAGCAAAGTTCAGTCTTCCTTTTTAGTAATGGATTTTGTCGATTAAATCCACAGTTGTCTTTCCAACCAGTGAACTTTTAAACACATTTTCCTGTTTGCAAGGGTTTGTGATCAATGTGATTTGAAAACATTTAGTTTGATACAAAAAAACAACGACAAATTATCACTTTAATAAAAACTTTATTGAACACATGTTGATGATGTAGACGATAAACGAGAGGTCAAAAGCTCCTAAGGCACTCGCCTGAGACCTCAGGGAACTAAACTGTTCTGAGCAGGTAGTGTTAAAAAGTTTCCACAAAAGACTTATAATGAAAACTGTTCGAACACGTGACATCCACGCTTTTGAACAAATCACAATTATTTTCAAACTCATACCTGACATCCTAACAACTCACTTTATCATGAAAGGGTTAAAATCTGACTTGTAAGGTGTGCAAATGTTTTGATCTGAAGCCACATAAGGAAACCTGCCCAGCCTGATGACGACTGTTTTTCGTTCGATCTGAACAATGTCTAACAAATGTGATTTCCTTAAGCCTAGTTACAAAGTTTTTAAACCAATGTGACTCTGTTTAAAATTGGCCGAGATACAATTGGGACTAATGTTCTGACCAACTTTCTTGGAGATTTTGCAATAACTGTGGTCTATAGAGCGTTCACAAGCTTTTACTTTAAGTTGACCAAGAAAACACATGTTTGACCCTAAAGACCCAAACTCAGCCGAGATATTGTTGGGAGAAATGTTCTTACCAAGTTTCATGAAGATTGGGCAATAAATGTGGCCTCAAGCTTTTTTCTTTAATTCGGCCTAGTGACCAAGCTTTTAACTCCACATGACCAAGTTTTGAAATTGGTTGAGATTTCATTTCATTGGGACAAATGTTGTGACCACATTTCATGAAGATTGGGCAAATTAATATAACCTCTAGTGTGTTCCCAAGCTTTTTTGTGAATTTGTATCTATTGACATAGGTTTAAACGTTAACCACCATTTAACTCAGCCGTGATTTTATTGCTTGCGACAAATGTTCTGAATAACTTCATGAAGATCCGGCAATAAAGGTGGCCCCTAGAGTGGTATCAAGGTAAATATTGACGACGCAAGATAAACTACAGACAAAAGCGATAAAACGCTTAAAAATAATTTTATTTTGTTTCCATTAACAACAGAAAACACAAAAATGAAGTTATGTTCATTGCATAGATTCAAATACTGACTACCATGAATAACTTGTCACAAGTCAAACTTGATAAAGTTGAACAATTTAGATTGCAATCTGTTTACTAGATTATTCAAGTTTCTTTCATGTTCCACACAATTTGTACACAAACTTTTNCCGTCGTGTCAGGAATGAAGTCGTATTACTTTTACGTCGCTCAAAAAATGAATATTTTAACAATATTGCACGTAAACTAAAGTCATCTGACCTTTGCTCAAAAGACTGATGGAAAACACTTCGAACATGTTTTCCTACTAACAAACACGCTTCAATTCCCCCTCTTTTCGATGAACGAATATGTACCTTTGTAGCAAATGACTCATGTCAAGCCGATATGCTAAACAGGTATTTTGCAAACCAATGTTCAATTGACGAAAGCGACCACGATCTTCCAATAATCAACAATTCCAACGCTAACACTCTTCAGAATATTCATATAACAGAGAAAGAAGTAACTGACTCAATCAAATGCCTCAAGTTAGGAAGAGTATCCGGTCCTGATGGAATTGATAATCGTATCCTCAAAGAAGCAATGCATCAATTAAGCTACCCATTGTGTGATTTTTTCAACTCTTGTCTAAATACTCACAAAATGCCTTCTTGTTAGAAAATTGCTCATGTGTGTCCGATTTTCAAAAAGGGTGATCGACCGATATCATCGCTAAATACTATTGAGAAGGTCTTTGAGAGAATATTACATAAACACATTTCTAATTTTCTTCGAGATAATTCATTCTTTGCGCCCACTCAATCTGGCTTCTTGCCTGGTCATTCGACTGTTAATCAGCTTACATATATTTATTTTTGATATAAGTAAAGCTTTTGATAAAGTATGGCATAAAGGTGTATTATACAAACTACAACAAGCAGGCCTTCGAGGAAATATATTATCGTTATTGTCTAATTATCTTTCTGATCGTAACAAAAAGTAATCTTACCAGCCCTTACCAGCATTCAAGCCATATTAAAATTCTCGCCGGTGTTTCCCAAGGTTCTATTCTAGGTCCACTTATGTTTCTTGTGTATATAAATGATATCATCGCTGTTATACAAGCACACATACATTTGTTTGCTGACGATACCAGTCTGTTCATGGTCGTAAATTCGCCAAACGACACTGCAGCCGTTTTGCAATCAGACATTGATAAAATATACAGTTAGCCTGACGAATGGTTGGTATGCTTTAACCCCTCAAAATCCGAATCAATGCTTATATCTCGAAAAATAAATAAATCATCTCATCCACCATTGACCATGCATAACGTAAATATACCCATCGTTGATTGCCATAAACATTTAGGTGTTTTTATCTCCAATGACTGTACTTGACATGCGCATATATCATACATAAAAGAAAAGTCATGGATACGCATTAATATAATGCGTCGATTAAAACCATTGCTTGATAGAAAAACTCTCGAGACAATATATTTTCCTTTAATAAGACCAATCCTTGAGTACTCAGACGCTGTATATGATAATTGTACGCAATATGTAAAAGATGATATAGAAAAAAGCCGAGCGAATAACATCTGGATGCACACGTTTAGTCTCATAAGAAGAACTTTATAATGAGTTAGGCTGGGAAACTATCAGTCAACGAAGACGCAAACATAAATTAATATTAATTTATAAAGTACATTGAGAAGATCCCTGGACACATTAGATATATTGGATTAGAAAAATAACTGTACATTAAATTAGCATTTACCTGTGCAATTGGGAATCCTTCTTTAAACCGCATACTGCACATACTAATTGATTGGATTAAAATCTACTTTCTTAACATCTACAAAACAGTTCCAATACAATAATACCTCATCATGAGTGCTAACGGTAAATCGGATCAACCTCAATTAAATTTCAATGGACAAAAGCCTCAAACTAAGCCAGCCATTAAGAAACATCGTGCTGACTCTAATAACAGCAACAATAACAGCATGGAAGAGCTGTCAAATATCCACACCCAACTAGAAGTCATGACAGAGGGAATAAGCTTTTTGAGGGACGATCTCAAAAGCATGTTGAAAAGGGAGGAAATAGAAGAACTCATTAAGAACACAGTTACAACAATAATGGGGAAAATAGAAGAAACAATGATAAAACGTATCGAAAATGAAGTAAAGAATATAACAAAGGAATTCATAGACCAAATATCAGGCATTGAATTTGAAAATGAACAATTAAAACAAAAAATGGATGATCTCAAGAGCAGTAGCACAAAAGCAATAAGTGAGCTACAAACCCAAGTCGANCGTTGTCACAGCTCAGTTTCGGCTTATAAGTTTTATTATATTGCATTCATTTCTAATAACAGTTACATTTGCTTACTCTTCAACAATATATTCTTCATGAGCTAAGTAAGAAAGAAACAACTGAACTTACAAAGCGCACACAATTGTATTGGTACTTTTGTCTATGACAACCATTGTTGGTTGATTACTGGACAAGAGTTTTTTTAATTAAATACGAACACAACGACTTAACTGCTAATTAAAATTGTCAATAGACATGTTCCATATTATATTTTAGCCTCGCCAGAACGAAATTCTAGACGTCCCACATAAGGATGAGAATATCACCATATGTTCTGCAATTGTTGCTGTGGATATAATACGTGTAACTCAAATCTCGCGATTTATCGCTGTGGATATAATACGTGTATTTCAAATCTCGCGATTTATCGCTGTGATGGTGTCGGATACAAACCAATAGTTTCATACCGAACACGATCCTATCAACCCATAAGAACATCATTGAGGACAACCTTTGTACAAAATATGCTTGCTGTAATTTGTTATCGTATTTGAATTTTGTTTAACTGTCCAATATCATTTACTCGATTATGAGTATGTGAAATGTTAGCTACTGCAAATGACATTTACTCTTAGAATGGAAAACTTAAATGAACTATGTGATGCTAATACACATGGCTATACGATATATAATAACTATTTTTATTTGCAAGTTAGTATAGAACTGATGTGATATCATTTCTGGGGGATTTAATCATGTAAAACGTTTCGTGCGAATAAATTGTATCGTCTGAAAAATATTACTAATTCTGTGTCATGTACGTAATTCTACTTTCATTCACACAATGAAATACATTTAAAAGTCAACATATTTAACTTGCATGCTTTATAAAAAATCAAGTCGGTCTCAACATACACTTTCGCTGAAGCTTACAGCTCGCATTCGTGTCAGTTTGGAAGAAATTTAAGAAAAGTTTAATTACATTATTGAATGAGACGCTGTTTGTTAATTCACATTTCAATCGCCGATGGGTTTTAATACGATTTATTCAATATTTCGTTAATTTATTCGTGTTTTCTTACGCTGTCCAAAAATCTTCGGTATTATCTATTTGCAACATTTATTTTAATGCCGATTGTCTTTATTTTGGTTTTGCTTTTAATGGTTTCAGTCAGTTAGTTCTCTTGTTGACCATATATATATATAAGCTATATATCGAATCCAGGACAAACAAGATGGTCCCATTACTAATGGTGTCCTCGTGAAATACGTATATTAACAACAGAGTGTAAACAATGAAGAATATAATCGCATATTTTCTATAGCAATAAAGCATGTGAACCTTAATACATGGGTGAACTGACGCCAGCATTTGAAATGTAGTTTCAAATCCACAATTTTGAACGAACTTAAATTATTGTTTATTGTTTAACGCAGAATACATAATATATATATATAGATAAGCAAATGTAGTTGCAAAACGTTAGTGCCAGGCAGTTCTTACGGGAACAGTAAGTCCAATGCGCAAAGAAGAACATTGCTTATTCCAGACACAAGATGGATTAATATTGAGTTGTCAAAAGACCTCTCCAGTTTTGATACACGACCCCGATCTATTCAAGACCCGTCTCAACATGTCTTTATCAACTCCAATAACCTCCTCGTACATGTTATATGTGAAGGTGACATATTTATATAACTGAGAAATGTTTAAGAATGTCACCGTCTACATTTGATTTACTGTTATGGTCCAAACGCAATGAGGATATTTTAAGCATGCATTCGATTTAATCGTATAAAGTAGCATTAACATTTAAATTCATATGCGCCAATATTAAAGAATTTAAATCTTATTAAGACGTGTACATAGACCTGTCTGTCTGTCTGTCCGTCTGTCAATAAAGAAAGCTAACACACTAACCTTTTACCAAGCAGGCTTTCGAATTCGGTTTGTGTTTAAACGCTATGTCGGTTAGTCACGTTGTTGCTAAATTATCGATATAAGGCGTTTTAAACGCTTGATGTTTGTTCCGATGACAAATAAGGATTACAAATAAACGAACACATATATATGTTGATATTTGTCTTAATCAGGAGTGTAAGTTTGCTTTACCAAAAGAGCTCAGATGGCGTCTGTTTAAAACATAGTTAAAGAGAAAACGATCACATTTAAATTCTAATTTGTCTCTTCTGCAAACGCCACTTACAAACCATTATCATCTAAGCTTCCATATATAAAGGGAAAAAACGTTCAACAAAGACACGGAGGATTTTACATTTATGCATTCCATATTAACGTTAAAAAAAATTCTTAACCCTTTGTCACACACACATATACGATTTAGAACCATATTCACATAATGGTAAATCGAGACTACAAACTAACTACGGTTCTTTATCGTTTAATAAACCAGTTTACTCAAACAGACTCCGCCATCTTTTACTGATATCATGACGATCGGTAACAAACTTGGTATACCATACAAATGTATAATACTGGGAATAAACGATCAACAAAGACACGGGGGATTTAACATGTGTACATTTCATTTTAAAGTAAAAAAAAAAGCATATACTCTAAACCGTTGTCATACGTATTTAAGAACATATCCCCATTAGGGCAAATAGAGACTATAAAAAAGCTGCGGTCCTTTATCGTTTGCTGAACCAGTTTACTAAAACATACTACTCTACCTTCTACTAATATCATGACGATCGGTATTACAAAAATATACACATGTATAATAATTGCATTTCTCATACACGACCTTTTTACACAGCAAACACAGCCAACCGAGCGTAATTAGGTGCCGTTTAATAGCCTCCATTGTGCATATCCATTACATTTGGCATTGACGGCACATTAGACAGCGGCATTGATTATGTAGTAATTAATACAATCAATTAATAATTGTAATACAATGCAAACAACAAATCATGTTTCCCGGCATCTGGTGTCCCTGTTACAATCATTATTCCGTGACAAGACTGTTGGGGCGCTCTACTGGGACTATTTTTATTGTAACCGGACTTTCTGGGTAGAGTTACACAATTAAATTACGATCAATCTGTTTACACACTCCTACTGAAGGCTGTCTATGTTTTTTCTTCTTCGCATAATATTGTCACATGCACGCAATGCAGTTTTTGAAGCGTTTTCACAGCTGCAATTCAATGACAATAATTTGTATAAAACATTGAATAATTGAAAGTAACGTGTACACAATGTATATATCGCCAAAAGAAGATTACTTCTTTTGACATATTTGAGAGCAATTCATCAAGTTTGAGTGATATGCAAATACAAACATAAAATCCGATTTTGAAAAATCCGATTTTCCCCTGAAGAAGTAGAATAGTTGCAAAACTGTGTTTGAGTGTTAACAAATAATTATATCGTTCAAAAACAT
Source organism: Dreissena rostriformis (assembly GCA_007657795.1). NCBI lineage: Eukaryota > Metazoa > Mollusca > Bivalvia > Myida > Dreissenidae > Dreissena > Dreissena rostriformis. The sequence goes on along the minus strand of VMBQ01000030.1, from coordinate 532,247 downwards.
ATATAATTATGGCAGTTAGTATAAGACGTATATCTATCAAAAATAGAACGAATGTGCTGTTACAATGCATATTTAAATAAACTCATAGTTTATAAAGCCTATATCACACGACCACTTGACATGGACACACAATTGCAATTAGAAATACAGAAACTCAGTGTTTGTTTTTTTATTCTCAGTGATTACTATAAAATAAACATTTGACTCTCATTTTGTTTTCTTATTACCAAATAGCTCCATTTTTTTTAAAATTATTTTGATGACATTCACATAATCTTTGAGAAATAAACGTTGTATAGTGCATGTTTCAATTGATATGTTTGTTTTTTACTTACACAAAAAAGGTTATGCAATTTTCAATTGTTTTTAATTCATGTGATAAGTAATTTAAGTGATTTGTATGAATTATTATGCATACATAATACTAGTAATTATGAAATCCCTTTACCAAACGAAACTCACTATTCCTGTGCTGCTATTCAATGTCAGGGAAAAACCAGGATTAATCAGACCATGATTTATTGTCTGAATGAAACACAAAGCCGTAGTTTCAAATTGATATCAAATATTTTATTTGTGGTGAAAAATGTGTGTGTTTTCGTTGACATTAGTGTTATATTTCAAGCTATCTACGATGAAATATTCGCATCTAAACTTTAAATAATTTATAAGTTGCTCGCTAGTAAAAGGATAAAATTGAAGCGACTCCAGCGAAACGCCATTGTTATCTCTTATTCATCTTAATTTTCTTATGACAAGTTCTATGAAAAATAAGATGACTTTTTATACGGTAAACTTACTCACCATCTGTTCCTCAAAAAATATTGTCTCGAATGCAGGTGCGTGTTTTTTTGCATCGGAAAAATGTCCGGATGTTGGCAGACGATATAGAGAACGTTTACTTTATTGGTTATGATTCGCGTCATTTCATGAAAGTTTGCGTGGCGCAGTGGTAGCGCATTCGCGTACGGTCCCAGAGGACACGGATTCGTATCCCGGCGATGTTTGGTTATTTTTGTTCAATTTTTTAACTTTTTTTCTTACTATAATAATAAGTAAAGACTATTAAAAACGGAAGTTATAGAGAATAAACATTTTTTTGTTTATAGTTGTAGTAACACTGACTTTAGGGACTTTTGACCGACTGGCCCTAAATGAGTTAAAACTTGGTCTGTATTGATTCTAACTACATTAAAAATTTCAATCCAATATCTTAATTAAAATACAAGTTACTTACGGAAACCGTTTTCCTTCTTTTGCAACAGTGACATTGCCTTTTACCCCACTGGTCCGAAATTCAAACATTGCATTGGTAGTTATGTAAGTTACATACGTACAAGACATCAATATATGCAACTCAACTCATTAAGCGGAACCCATTATTCTTGTTTGAGTGACCTAGGCCATGGCCCGACGAGCCCCAAATACAATCACATACAAGCCAGGTCCCCATGCAATCTTGCTATATTCAACATTTCATTAAGACTTGTCAATGTCAACTAAAGCTATTGACCAGATACTAACTTCTTGACACCATTCGCCCGCAATACCCCAATCTTTTCATCGGGACTTTCAGCGTCGTTGTAAACAGGGTTAATTAAATTCATAATTAAAATGTTTATATGTTTCATTAATTCACAAATACCATAAAATTATTGACACATTTGAGCACAAAAATATACTGAAGAAACTAGATCACTTAAATCTTGCCTGACTGAGCTACCGAAAGGGAAATGAAACCACCAACTCACAATAAAGTGCTCTTCAAATGCTTATGTTGATATTTCTGAATTGCTGTCACAAAATAAATAGATATTGACATGGCTTAAGAGTAATATAACAATTTCTAATATATTCTTTAATTTGAAAACACGATTAAGATAACATTGGTTGCATATTCTTTGGATATCTTTATTTTGTGAACAAAACATCGTAAACATAAAATGACATCAAATCAGTGCAAAGTTACAGTTAAGCTTTTTAAGAAACATACTTCATGCTTTCCATGCTGTGTGATTTTATGTTATCAGACACATATATATCAATTCCCAGAATTTATTGACAAGTTTCGTTTCATCATCTCACAATGTAAGTGTTGATTTGTTTTGGTTTTCGCAAATCTACAAACGATATTTCATAATCAACACAAATTCAGTATAGGAAGATAAATAAAACTTAGACTATTGATGAAATGTTTTACAACGATGTTGCTGCCTTTTTGTGTCGGATGTGCATTCATCATGGAATTTCGACGACGCCGTAGACAAGAGATTCGTCACTCTAGAATTGCTGAGTTTGGTAACCTGTGAACCGAAGCAAATTTTGTACACCATACTTGTCTCAGAGAAATGTTGTTTATACAATGGTTTTAAATGCATCCAGTCATAAAACAATTATTCCATCTCTGTTACAATATGAAACATTTGTTGTCATTAAAATCCCTATTACCACTAACATTAGGATATATTTTTTTTTCTAGACTTTTTGCATATTTTCAATAGGAATAAGTGAAACAGTGAAAACTGAAAACTTAATAGCTTTGCGTCATGCGTTCCTAATTTGGGAGAGCAACTACAAAATTGACAGTGAACGATTGTTTTCGAACTGTGTGCAGGCTTTTAGGCCAAACACGGACACGGGTACATTCAAACTTCTGTGAAATTCAAACGTTAAGTGTTTATTTGTGTTTTCCACGAAATATTACCTTTAACCAATGTGATCTGCCGCCATTTTGGGTGTTCAGTGTTCTTACACGGTAACGCGGTTTATCCCCCCCCCCCTGTATTATTTGTATGTTTTCGAAGACTGCTAAGTATTTATCAAATATATGTCAGCAGTTACAAAGGCCGACTAAAACGTATTAAACATTATATTCCTTTAGTATATTTTAGGCACGTGTTTGTTTCATATTAATTTCAAGACGCATTCAAAATATGAGACTGTGGACACATATTGATACTAATTCTATTGTGTAACCCTATCCGAAAAGTGTGGGGCTATAAAATTGTCCCGATATAGTATCCCAACAATATTGACATGGATCGATGGTACAAGCAGTGACAAAGGACGCCAGTCAGCATGCGTTGTTGATTGTATTTTACATTTGATAATTGCTTAAATTAATAACGGTCGAATCAACCCTGATCCCTTATGTACTATAATTGCCAAATGAAATGTGTATGCTCAATGGTGGCATCCTAATTTACTAGATTGGTTGTATTTGCTATGAAACTTATTACTTATGAGATATGCAAGTATTTGATACACGTATCGTATGCCCTATCATCAATAGATCCTGCACCTGCGCCCAAATTGTATGTAATAGAATGTTTTGTTAGTTTGCAACTACGAAAGGCTTTGGCGCACACGTTATAGATCGTTTGTATTTTGCCAGTTCAATACAAAGAATATTGTTCCAGCTTTCATTGATGACTAAGACAAACGTTCAAAACATGCTTTTATAATGTACGATTGTTTAAGTTCGAGTTAATGTAAGTGGACTTATATTTGATTGCATACATGATACTGCATCAAGGTTGCGGGTATTTCTTGACTGAATCTTGATTTAATTCCTATATAATTAGGCACTTCATCAATTATCATGGAATCCTTTGCATAATTTTGAAATGGGGTTTTCACAACACATAATTCTTAAAAAAAAATAAAACGAAATGGATTTTTGTTTTACAACTATGGATTTTGTTGTTGTGTTGTTACACAATGTGAATATAACGAATTATCTGCCAAATAGTATCGTTTAGAAATATATAATTAGTAATACATACAGTTCCACTATTTGAATGTATTGAAAGCAAGTATGTTAATTCTCTTTACAACTCACGTTATTCAATATCCTGTAAAATTAATTTCCATGTCACTCAAAGCGTTCTGATTATAGTTAAAACTATTCTATTATTAGTTTTTTCACACTTTAGTAAACAACCAATCTCTAAAAAGGTTTTCACTCCATCGAACTTTATTCTACAATTTTGTAAACGTAATTCATCGAAACTGTCTTAAGTGATGTCAAAAATCGGAAATGTTGTAATTGGCATGTGCAAACAGCCTCATTCGCAACTACACGTGATTGGCAGGCCGCCATACACTGTGCATCGATACATGTGATTCTATTTTCATTTACGTTTTGACACTGCGGATATTTCAAAGAGGGATTAACATTCCTATAAGATAAAGCCTCTAGAGCCAAGGATGAGTAAGTTAGCAACATCAGAAAAGAAGCTTACTGCTTATTCTTTCAATATGAATATTTTAATTCATGATTTAAAAGGATCTGTGTAATTCTTATATTTGTATAATACCTTTTCTAAAAAAACTTCCTAATTGCAGTTTTCTTTTTTCCCAACGAACAAAATGGATTAACTGGTTAATTGAAATGGTATGGTTCATTACATAAGCAATATGCCAATCGTTTTCAGTTGTATTATACTCGTATATTTCTCGTACGTTTCACACACACATTTAAATGTTTTGTTATATGAAAATGTATACCTTTTCAGAGATTTGTTTGTTAATAATTGACTTCATTATAATCGCTAACTATATATGGATGGTGTAACTGTTATTCATTGCATTCTTGGATAAACCTCAAGTTCACGAAGAACAAGTAACCTTCGAACTGTTCGTAATGTTTTTCAATGTTAAGCATATCTATTTGTCAAAATAAACCCTCGGGAAACGCTTTTGTGTTGCTAAAAATGGTTTGCTTTACAAGTGTACATGTTCAAGTGTATTATCGGTCTGTGAATTGTTTTATTTAATTGTATACGAAAGTTTGAAAAGAATATATAGATACAATCCAAAAGCGTTTATTATTAATCGCGCAGCTTTGGTACCGTATTACCATAACGCCACATATATAATTGTAAGAACTTTTGATTTTGGCAAATATCTTTGGAGAAAAACGTTCGTATTTTAAGTAAGCTTTTTTCGAGAAACTTTTACATAATGCAACCTTAAGTAATAATTGCAAATCAATATTTTTGAAGTGGACCTTCTGCAATGCGATATTTATTGTATGTAATTAACATAATGTTTTATAAAATGTACGCAGCTGAAGAAATAACACTTATGTACCAGGAATTCATCGCAATAAGCACATAATTCACATTATGCTATTGCAACTTTATCCAACCTTGTAACAGTTAACTTGAAGTGGCGTCTCTGTTGCGGTCGTTTCCAATCAAAATAATTTTAATTTGCTGATAACGATAACAATGTCGTCCCAATGTGTTTTCAATATCTAACGATATAAGACCAACTGAGATACCGTAGTTCATCTGATATCATATAACGAAATCATCAACATCAAATTAGCCTTTTGTTGTGATCGTGGTTGAAATTCCTCAGGATTCAAAATTCAGGATTAACACTCCCTGAAGTAAAAGGGATGATCCCTTTAATGAAATAAAGGATGCAAACTGAACGCGTTGGTATTGACATGTAACACATTTTAGCTATTTTGTTATTTTATTCGACTTTTGTCTACAGTTATACATAAAACCGTATGTTCCAAAGCAATCTATTTAATTTTCAACCGACCCGATTATTGAATGGATGTCATCAAACGGTTTATATAAGCACGATATATAT